>JAOXYM010000012.1:23473692-23508690 GCA_028567055.1 Leptatherina wallacei | reverse complement strand
ATTTAAAAAATACAATCTCCAAAGATAAATTGTAAAACACGTGTAAGATGTTATATGTATTATGTGTGTGTGTGTTCAATACACAAATGTTTTTTCTTTGGTATTTTTTTTTTAATATTGTGTGGGCTCTAGTGTCCTTTATTGTTCAGCGGGTAGATGAGAAGTAGTTCAGGGGGACGTCGGGATTGAACCTGGTCTGGCTGGGTTTATGGGGGGTCTGCAGGTGAACTAAACACTGCGCCCACCGGAGCATTTAGCAACAACAAGCCAGTTAATTTCCTCGTCTTTCCGTTTGGTGTATTTGCTCCTGAAGCAACATTTCGGAGAGTTTAGTAACCATGCTGCTCTGTGTTGCCTTCACTATCGGGAAAAACTCAAAAAGAAACAGCTGTTAAACTTTCCTGCTTCCAATCGGAGGTCAGGAGGCAGAAACGAGGTGATTCCTGGGTGAAGCGGCAGCTAGCTTCAGGGTTAGCTTCCTTCTCCTTACCCAACCGTGGAGAAGCAGTTATGGGACTCTGCTGGAACTAGAAGAGTTGCATGGTGTTTAGCTTGTAGCAAAAACCTTCACCCCTAAACATGAAGTTTCTCACAGCTAACTTTCTGCTCCAACGTCCCGTCTCACCTGCACTGTGCTTCACCAGCAGCCGACGTGCTGCGTCTCTCTCTCTCCTCTCTAGCGCGACCATTCTTAAAGAAATGTTTGATCCTTTCTAACCAGCTGGGAGTTGATATATAAGAGAGGAGAATATAATACAGAAATACTTTTGAAAACACATGATTATTTAATGTTTAAATCTGTATTGTTTTCATGCCCAACAGTAAATGTGGCTCTTACCCTCCTGAAAGCTGCCTGTTCAGCCTGATTGGCAACGTTGGAGCCTTTATGGGTAAGTCTTCATCTAATGTCACTGAATTGATACTACTGGCTGATATTGTTTTTTTAATAATAAACGAGTTGATACCATTTATTAGAAAGCTGATAGATTATGTCAGTATCATGATTTCTTTTTCAGTGTACTTGTAAATGTATAAACTGAAAATGTCCTGCAGTAATCACAAATGGGATTCTACCACAGTCACACTGGTGACGCCACCTGCAGTGGACTTTGTCCGCATTCATGTAGCCTTATGAAATAAGCTGCAGCCAATGCTCAGAAATAACAAATCCATTATATATAAATACACAAGAAAAAGTTGTTTTTAAAGGAGCGTTTTCTGATTCTGTGATGTGGTTGAGTTGGAAAAATCTCCTCCAGATTCTTTTCCTAATCAAATGCCCTTAATTAGTTGATCATAAGAAAGTGAGAGAAGTTGTTTTTGCAGTTTGCTGCTCTGTATCATACAGGCATCCATCACTCCATAGTAGAAAGATAATTCACTAGTGGACAAGATACAATACAACTACCACAGATACCTGCAAGTTGACCCCAAGGTCAGACTGCTTGGAGAAATTGTAAAATAAAAAACTAGTTTTACGAGAGCTGTGGGCCTGAACATTTCTTAGCTGAGCTCAGCCTCTTCCCAGAGGTTTGTCTTTTCTTTAACTCCTTGGCTGCCAAAGACGTCTTTTGCCATCTTTTCAAATCCGATCGTTCACCGCCAAAGACGGCAACAGACGTCTTTTGCTGTTTTTAACGGAGGGCGGGGGCAGCGGGACACTCTGGCGAAGCAAAGTATGTGTTGCAGCGCTTCAGTGAAAGAGAGTGTCATGATCAATAAGACACTTTTAATGCTGGCAAACAATGAGTTAATGTTGCCAGGTGAGCAGAGAAGACTTCAGGAAATAAAGCAGATACAGCAGATTAATAACTTTGCTTTAGAGTTGCTGGTAGATGGATTTTTTTTTTAACTCCGTACTAATCTATATGTGAAGCTGGGCACCTCACCTGCTGGTTCTAGCTATATATTTCACATAAATACCAAAAACATTAAACTTGCAACTAGGGAGATGATTGTAATAATAGTTTATTATTATTATTATTATTATTATTTATCATTTAGTTGAGCGACAAAACTGTTGCTGCCAAAGTGTTTAAATATATATCTTCTGTCCACTCTGTCTGTAATAATGCTGCATGACGCCCACAGACATCAGCCAATAGCCTCCGGGAGTTACAGACATGGTTGCTGTCTAATCAATAATGAATACAGCTTCTCCTCTCTTAATTGCCGTAATGCTGTATTCACTGCCATTTCATTATTCACATATCCATCTCAGATGGGGTTTTTTCCCTCCATCCATCATTATCTTGTGTCCCCAAATCTATAACTCTGTAGATTTCATCTTTATAATGTGTAGAACGTGTGAATGATTTAGTTCCCTTTCCTAAGATCTTTGCAGTTCTCTTGAAACGTTTTAGTATTTTAGTTGTGTACTGTAGGGATCCTTAATCCTGGTTCTTGGGGGATTTTAGAAGGTTTTAGAAGTTTCTCTGCTGCAACACACCTGACTGAAATCAATGGGAAATTGGCAGACCATCAAACTCTGCACACGTCTGTGTCTGAATCGGGTATGTTGCAGCAGGGAATCTTCTAAAACCTGCAGGACATCTGCCTTACAGGACCAGGACTGAGGACCCCCTGGTATACTGTAACAGAGAGCAACCTGCGGGATTATAGTTTTCAAACACAGATACTGTGTCTGCCAAGAAAGTGCCCTTAATGCAGGCAGAGATGTCAATAGTCGAGAGAACACATCTTGTCTGAGACACTGATGAAACAAATCAAATAGTCTTACAACAGGACATTGGCAGAAGCCACAGCGAGCCATCAGTCTTCTTTCCATTCAACAGAAATGGGACCGTACACAAAGAGGAGCCTCATTTTTAATAAATCTTACAGAGAATGAGGAAGCAAATATCTATCCCAATATCTATTTATAAGAGGTTGTTATTTAAAAGCCTCAGTTTTTTTTTGTTTTTTTTTAAATGCAACTTAAATGCTCACATTTCCTCCTGCAGTGGTGATGGTCTGCTTCCTGCGCTACGCCCAGGTGATTGAACACAGCCACCGATGTATGGTCAACACCAGCGCTCTGGTGTCGGGCTGCACCAATGCCATCGGTCTGGTTATGGTTGGCAACTTCCAGGTAAACGACAATAAAAAACAGAATTAAATTCACTCATTTTTTTATTTTAACTCATCAGTCACTGTACTGGGTGTCAAAGAAGCTAAACACTTGACAGATGCAAGATGTCGTCTTCTCTGTGTTTCTGTTCAACAGGTGGATCACGCCAAATCCCTTCATTATGTGGGTGCAGGTGTTGCATTTCCAGCAGGGCTGCTGTTTGTGTGCTTGCAATGTGTGCTCACCTACCGAGTGGCTGTGACCACCCTCGACTACTGGATGGCCCATTTCCGAGTGGCTCTGGCACTGGGAGCTATGATCTCCCTCGTCCTCAGTATCCTTTACAGATTAAAGTGGCGTCCCTCATGCTGCCCGTTAGTTGTTATGTACTATTTTATAAGTTGGTTACACGAGTTTTAGACTCTTCTAAGTTATTAATGTCCAGAGATGGCTGTGTTCCTTGACTCCTCCTCCTTCCAGGTGGCATCTTTTTCATCCATGAGAGCTTCATCCTTCAGCATGCAGCAGCCATTTGCGAGTGGGTCTTCACTGTGGACATCCTGGTCTTTTACGGCACCTTCACTTACGAATTTGGCACTGTCTCCAGGGAGACCATGATGGCAGGCCTGCAGCAGAGCCACCTCGGCTCAGGGGTTATCATGGGCCCCGGGTCTCGAGGCTCAACGCTGGGCAGAGCAACAAAGGGTCTGAAGTCCCCTGGAGGAAGCAGCACATCCACACATCTCAACTGTACCCCAGAGAGCATAGCTATGTTGTAGCTCCACATCGCAGTGTAAAGTCCTGAAAATTCGCTGCAGAGGTGCTTCATGGGCTCCCAGGGCAAAGCAAGATAACGGATTCAGCATTTGGAGGGAGAGAGCGCCTTCTTATGTCTTTAAACCAACAGCCGGCATTTCCTTTGGTAATGCTAAATGCTCTTTTCTTTTGACCCCGTGCTGTCGGTGCAGTCTGCTACAGTCATTTACTTTTTGCTGGAGGGAGGGTTGAATGTATGGAGCCAGCCTGAGAACTGGAACCATGAATGTTTGTTAAGATTGGTGTTCATATGGGTGTTTCTGCATGAGAATAGGGTGTTGACTGAAAGGTAATCATTTTTCAAAACTGTGTCACTGGTTTATTGATGAAAGAAAAAGTTCCTACAATCCACAAAGTTTTGCCCCCCCCCACCCCCCCACCCCACCTCCTGACGCTTCTCCCTGATGCTTTGTGTGGCCCACCTGTTTTAGCTTTTTGCTTATCTCTGCACGGCACACCTCCCAAATGGAGTAACAAAAAAAATTTGTTGTATTTTTACATAGTAAATAGAAAATATTGAATGTTTGACAAGTGTATAATTCAAGTATGTTTGGGCTGTTAAGCATTCAGCCACTTTTAAATCAATCAGGCATCAATTATCTTAAAGGTATTTAAAACATTTAACTCACCTGACAGTTTTAGTAGGTTGCACTGATAGTTTGAATGCTAATGTAATTTTTAAATGAGTTTACATCAGTCTCAATCATTATACATGTGACTAAAAACAAACTATCCAGGTCTTTTCTGATGTAATGACTCATTTTTGTGAGGATCGGGTCATCTCATTTTAATATCCAACGTAAAGAAAGATCTGATGGTTTGTTATTTTGTAAGTCTAACATTTCATGTTACCTTTTTTATATCATGGATCTCACGTCTGATGCAATAACTGCCATCAATCACTCAATAATTTATGCTCCACTGGAGTGAATAATGCCTTTTTCAGTGTGTTGAGTTGAGCGCAGAGCTCTTGTTGTTTAATAGATGAAGTGATGGACATTTGAAGTGACCTACAGCACATTCAAAAAAATGTAACCAGTGGGTGTGTGAAGGTAAAAAACTATAATCCGACTAACGTATTTACAAAATAACATTTGTCAACTCGCTGATCTCGTTCCAGGCTGGACCTTCAGAAGCCTTATTTGAGTTTTGAGTCTTTTCTATTAAGTATGAAGTTCTGTGAAGCCTCAGAAGTTTTATGGAGAACGTTTGCTCACTGGAGAGGTGGATATGTTTGCAAACCTCACAGTAGTGTCAAAGATTACAATACAGCACTACCATACAGGATGCAGACTTTTTTCTTTTCTTTTTTCTAATCTAATTTCCTGTTGCCAATTTCTCTGTGTTTTATTTCTGTTGTGAACTAGCTTAATGTCAGACTGCCACAAACCAACAGCTAACCAATGCCACAAAATGTAGTTTCTACTTATTAAGCTTCTGTTGAAGAAACTGAGCAATTTCCTCCTGATACATTTCATTCAACATATATCCAAATAGTATTTTCCCCTCTGCATAGTGTTGATGTATTTCAAGCTGTTAGACACACTGGATACCAGCAATACATGTCTTTTAAAAGGTCACGTCTCCTACCTCTTATCTTTTGCGGGTTTGATGTTGAAAAGTGAAAGCTGCAGTTTCAACATGTTCTCCAACTCAAACTGGCTTGAGGATGAAAGTGTCTCATTGAAGGTGGTTCAGCAATCCACAGCTCGCTCCACAAGTGTCAGAACATAACAGAGCTGGATGTGCTGTCACATATGCTGCATGATCACATGGCAGTTTTCTCTCTGTCTCTGTGCAAATGATGTACTTTATATTCTTTGTGAGACTGCAGCTGTCCTGTCTTGTTCCGCAAACATTGCCAAAAAAAAGAACGAGATCCACTGGAGTCTTTTTTTTTATTATTATTTCCGAAGTGTATGAATTTCTATAAGTGCACTGTTTCAGCCTTATCCCTTTTACTTGGCCATAACTTTTTTTTTTCTTTTTCTGTTGAATTTATTTTCTGCTGTAGCCTATTTCACCATACTGTAATCAAGTCACCATGTGTGACTCCAAATGGCAGCTTGCGTGAGCCCTCACATCAGGGTTGAAACAGCTTCTCACCATCCTCCTCATGCCAAATATTACATCGTAAGGTGTTTTCTTTTTTTGTTTGGTTTCTCTCTGCTTGTTTTGTTTGGGCAAAATGTGCACTTGCATAAGGTGTAAAATGGTATGTCTGGTTGTGGGAAGACCCTGAACTCTGTATTTGAAAAAGCTGTCTGACCTGCACATGTCTTGAACTCTCACAACAGCAACACAGATACACATGTCTACAAAATGTACTGCTCCAGTTTCCTTTCGATTTGGAAACTATGTTACAGAATGATAAAGGAGGTGTCTGAGAACTCCCTGGAAAAAAAACACAAATTGTTTCATTTTATAAATTCTGTAAATATGTATGATTTGTCTATCATTTTAGGTATTTTCATTTGAAAGAGATTTATATTCAAATATGAAATAAAAAAAAAATTTAAATTATTAGCAGTGGGTTGTCATGGAGTCTTCTTGGAAAACTTTCCTTTTTGGTTTTCAACAAAATGGAAATCTGTCGCTGAATAAGGCATACACTTCCTTCTGTGGAATAACAGGTAATATTATTCTGAACTAACTTTAAAGCAAAATAATATATAATTCAGAAGCACAAATGAAGAAAACTCTTCAAAGAAGACACTTAAATAACAGCTGATTTGTATACATATGACTTGTTCATTTAAAATCTCACCCAGGCTGAAAATTGTCTATTTAAATCCAACATTGCGTGCATTAACATGAGCAACACCAACTGGGAGGGATTTCCCCAAATCTGGAAAGTGAATAAGTCAATTATCCTGGATAAAAAGAAACAAGTGTTGGGTCATCAGAACCAATCCAGGCTTTAATGGTTGGCTCACTCATGGATGGCTTGTTTAGACCAGAGAAGCAGAGTTAAAAACATGAGACAAAGTGAAGGGGAACTCCAACAACTTTCTCCATAAAGGTCAACTTGTTCTGCATGTGAAGCAACACCCAGGCAGCGAGAACAGTAATCTCTTTGGTTCTTTGTGAGCTTCGTCAAGGCTGAAAAAAAAATCTCATTCCTCATTTGGGCGTACACAAATTGCATTCCATTGGGAAGATGTTTGAAAGATCTGGACACATACCAACATCTGATCTAAAAATGCAGAAAAGTGGATGTTTTCGCCTCTACTTTGACTTTCCTCTTTTTTATGGTAACTTAGTGGATATGACAGGTAGGTTTTTAAAAGAAAACCAAACTTCTTCATAGAAAAAGAAAAAAAAGGTGCAATGTCTCTTTTAAGATACTTTACATACCCCTTTAAAAAAAATAAAAATGTTACCAATGTCATCTACTTCTTTTTACCTAAACACATCAACATGAATAAGGTTGGAAAAAAACAATACAGAATAAAAAGATAAAAACATCACATTTTTTAATTTTCATTGATAACAAAGCAGTCAGTGATTAAAATGAGTTTTTATATACCGGTATATTTCCAATTACGTTGGCAAGTACAGCTGAACAGTTCTGTGCACGTAAAGCTCACAAATTTATAAAAGAAAGGAATGAAAACATCAGGCCTCATTCACCAACCGTTCTTACTAACAAATATGTTCTTACATCCTACTTACGAACTTTCTCCGAGAATTATGACATTCACCAAAATCTTTGTATCTTGGAACAGATCCTAGGAACACTCAGGAGAACTCTTACGAACATCTGAGTATGAACAAAATCAGTAAACATGTTGTTTGCTGTTCTCTTATAATAATCTTACATAATAGTCTTACAATAATAAAACTACAGAAATGTTTTTGTCTGATTTTTAAGTAACTGTTGGTGAAGTAAATTTTTTTTTTTTGTTATTTAAGATAAATAGCAAGATATTGCCGATCATGTTCAAACGTTAGAATTTCCCTCAAGGGAAAGTTCATCTATTTTTCACCCATTTCATTCATTCAAAACTTCAACTTGCGAGAGATCGGTATTCACCAATCTAAGAGGAAAAATACGCACAAATACGCGGTTTACGAACCAGTTCATGAATCTGACGGAAGGTTTTCGGGATGAACTTCTACATTTTTAAAAGATTCGTAAGAAAATATTAGCGAATGAGGCCCAATGATATTCTTCAGAGTTCTTTAACTATATTAATCTGAAAGAGCATTTCAAATGTTCAGGGATCCGGTTGGTTCTGCTGCACTCACACATGATTATACAGAGGGCGAGAACAAAGCAGCCCTGTTCCTGGAGTCAAATGTCTTTCCAAGATTATTTTCTACCATTTCAAATATAAACAGATTAAACCTAAATTAGGTATTTTCACGCTGATATTTTTCTAAGATTACAATTTACCTGAATGGAGCTGCCAGTGATGCTGGCATCTGTTGCACTTTTGCCTAAAAATTCCTGACATTTTTAGTAAACTGAGACAGACTATATAGTCGATATCAGACATTCTCAAGACTTGTTACTTGTTCCGATTCTCATACTTGAAATAATGCTCTGTATAAAATGGTGTGAATGCAGTTTATACTTTTCTGAAGCTTTCAGTGAGCAAAATTACTTGAGCGCTGTTGCATCATGTGTACATGGCTCCATGTAGGTCCTCCAGTCTGTGCTCCCTCTGTTTTCTTCTCTCCTAAAGGAAAAGAAAAACAATATTCACCCTGATCCAGACTAAAAGCACAGAAGAATCAAATGCACCATCTAATGTACACAATCACCTTGTCCTTTTTAAACTCCTCATACTCTGGATTATCGGTTGGTAATTCAAGTCGGCAGAGTGGACAGGAGTTAGTCTGGGATTAAAACATAGAAAGGATTTATATGGATTTCAGAACAGTTGTTCAAAAAGCATCAAACTGAGATCATGTGAACACACTCATGAGCTTTACCTTGCCCAACCACGGTAGTATACATCCTGAGTGAAAAAGGTGTTTGCAAGGCATTTCTCGAACTGTCTCTTGTTCCTCAAACTCCAGCAAGCACACAGGGCATTTCAGACCCTTGTCTGTGAGAGCAAAGCACCAGATTAAGTGTTTTCTAATGTCAATAATCCAGGAAATATTGGGAACACAAGCATGCTTCTGCCATGCTATCAGTTACTTCCTCTGCTTTCAACTTTTGATGGAGCAGATGTGTCACCTGCTTGTTCTGGGGAAATGATGACCACAGTGAGGGTCTGAACAGCAGTTTTTGCAGCTGGAGGAGGAAGCCGCTGGTCCCAGTCTGACAAGTCGAAAGCGCCAGAATCAATCAAATCCAAGCCCTGCATTAAAGACCTACACACAAAGACCAATCACAAAGCTAAAAATCTACCAACCAAAGTTAGGCTTTACACAGTGTTATAATCATTTCGTCTCACCTTGCCAATTCAAGTAGTGCATTCTGCCGATACTGTTCCTCGGGATTCGTGGGCTCACAGTCGTGTTCATCGAAGTAGGATGCCATTTGGGTCCAGCCAATGTTATTGTCCTTTTTTGCATCAAGGAACCTGCAGATGATAATGACGAAATCCCATTTATAACTATGAAATGAGTTAGTAAGCATGTTTTGTGTAAAACTAGGGCACAAGGAAATACATTAAAGTTACTAATACGGCGTTATATCTTCACAAAAACAATATATTTTGACTCCGAAACAACTAATTGCATACATATGTGTAAATACTTTATGCTACCGAGGACTTAATGCTACTGACAAAGACTGACACACACATCAAAAAACTATATGTAATACACATTCATTCATAAAAAGAGAAGTGTTATAGTATTTTCCCTGTAGTGAACAGCAAGCACAACTAACGAATGTAAACAGAAGAGTTACTCAAATAAATAAATATTTAATAAACACGTCAATCAGATGATTAAAACCAATCTGAAGTCAAGGATTAATAAATGTATAACAAACTTACTAAGTTTGGTCCTCCACAACAGAAGTTCGTCTATGAACACTTGGGTTTTTATGTCTCTTTTTTTTATTCGTAAGCTGGTTAAAATACACAAAACACGGTTTAAAAGAAATAATTGTCATGAATTGTTGACCGCACTAAACGAGAATAATCTACAGCGTTAGCAATAAACGTTTGTCATTCTTCCGGGTATCGCCGTTTGTAACCACGTGGTACTTCGTCCAATCACAGTCAGGAGAACGTCTTCTTCGCCTGATTAATAAATTATGACGATGTTAAACTGTAGTGTTGCATTACTGCCACCGAATGGTGAGAGAAATATTCTCAAGATTTCATATAAACAGTATAAATATAATTAGATTTTTATTTTTTTATTTTCCGTATTTGAGGCATTTCCTCCAAAGAGTTTCCTTGGTACAATGTATTTTTTTTAAATTACATTTTAAACTATAGGGCTGTACAAGCTACAAATGCAATAACATTTCTTAATATTATTTAAGTCTAAATGTTGGTGTTAATGGAGACTTTGTACAGATGTTTTCTCTGATGAATTCTCTCAAGTTCATGTGTAATAGTTGTACCAAGTAAAAACGTTTTTTTTAAAAACTCAGCCCTTGGATAACATGTTGATAGCAAAACAGAATTTATTTGCATGGTCAGACTAGAACTGAGGAATCTCACTATTCGTATTCATATAGACTGACATTTAAAGTGAAAAGAAACATAAAAAGACACAAACAATTTAAAGAAGGTATGGCTTTGGTTAAATAACACTCTACTATGCTGATTTGAAGAGAAACCTGTTAAATGATATCTTAAATAGAGTGAGAGCAGAATTAAGGTTTCAGAATTCCCTGAACAAGACGAAGGGCCAAATAATCCTCACGACTAAAGAGACCCAACTTGTTGCTCCTACAGTAGATGCTCCTCAGATGCTGAGGGAAATAAGTCATCTTAGTCTTGCCATTCAATCTGACAGACTGTGATTTTTACTTCCCCCCAAACAGCCTACATATTTCAGTGGACTCACAGACTAACAACATGACAACATAACTGTGGACTATTGACCAGCTGCATTTGGCAGTGTTATGAGACATGGCACTCACACAGTGGCACATACAGCCTGTAAAAACATGCTGGAATACAAGCTTTTTAATCCACAGTTGCATAGTTATTGGAACGTCACAGGCAAATGTAGTGTACTGCTCAACATTCATAAGTTTCTTAATACAGTAAAGACAGCAAAAATATCTATCCATCATTATGCCTTCACTGCAGCAAATCTCCCGTCTTTGAAAAAGTGGTTACTAAACATATAAATGCTACACACATTCCACATAATGTAGCTGCTTTGGATATTTATGAAAACCTTCTCAGGATGGACTCAGAAACAGTAATGACGTTGCATACACCAGAGATGAAAACACCATGTACTCCCAGTATCTTTGTGTGGCTCCACTTCACTGTGCAAGACCATTTTTCAGAAGAAAAAAAAAGACGAGGAGGAATGATTTGGCAGCACAAAGTTTTTAAACAGCAATTTCCAAATGGCTGCAAATTGACTTGCTTGACTGAAAATCAACTAAATATGACTTAATATTAATTCATCTTTCGCTAAAAACAGCATTGAGATGATAACAGGAACTGGAACTTTGATTCAATAATTGATTAATCTGCAAAAGAGCGGTTGCTCTGTAACATGATATCCACTTTTCTTAATATTCACACACAAATGTGTTCGAGTCACTTGACTTTTCACACATATCAAACAACTGTGATACTGACTCACCCCTTTTCCAGTCAGTTTATTCATCACAGCACGACGGGTGTAACCCTGTCCAACTATTTACCACAGAAGTCTTTTTGTCCTCATGATTAAAAAAAAACCAAGAACAACAAACCAAAAAAGAAAAAAAAAGTTCACAATGCAAAAGCTAAAAACAACAGGTCACCCCGTTCCCTGCTTTATGGTTTCTAAAATGACACACTCAACCAGTGAGCAGCATTGTCAAACACACACAGTATATCATGGATTTCAGTGTCAGTGTGGTCAGTATGAATTCACCTTCTAAAACATACAAAACTACAAAGATTTGAATACACAATGATTTGAGGGTTACAAAAAAGAATGACTACCCCTTGCCTCTGGAAAATGTCCCACGTGTTTTAGGAGATGAGAAGAAAAAGTTCTGTCTTCTGTTTGCTTGAGTTAGAAACAAAACCCTGGAAATGCCACTATTTTGTGTTGATAAGAGTTTTTTTATGTCCTTTAAATGCTAAATATGTCTGCATCATGTTTCCTGACCAACTCAAAAAAACATAGAATGAGCTGCTGTCAGCATATAATAGAAATGTTCTTACTAATTTTAAAAGGACATGAGACTCATTTGATCTGGCAGAATGCTGCTTCAACCACATGCACACACCCAACTTATACAAACTTCCAAAGCCATGGTCACCAGAGGACAACTTTCTTTGATACAAACAAAATCCATTCTCACTCCACTTGTGCTAAAATGATTTAGACCCTTTATCTAAAGCTTGACCTAAATTGAAGTTTTCTCCCCAACTGTTTTAACTGAACAGTTTGATGAAGCAGCCGTGGCAGTAGGGTTTGTCGTTTTGCTCTTTGAAAGTGCCTTTGTTGAGTTGCTTCAAGCAGAAGGCACACACAAAGTGCTCCGGGTGGAACTTCTTGGCCATGGCTGTGATACAGCGTCCTGTGATGGGCTTCTGACAGCCAGAGCAGAGGGAGCCACGCCGCTCGTGGTAGTGCACTTCACAGTAGGGTTGGCCATCATGCTCAAAGAAACTTCCATTCACAAACGGAGTGAAGCACTCCTGCAAACACACAGAAAGAGGCTGTTTTGCTAATTGAATTGTTCCAATGAAGCACACAAATTTAAAAAGTGACAGAAATGACTTATACGAACCCTGCAAACGAAACACTCTGGATGCCAAAGGCTGCTGAGTGCTGAGATGTAATTCTCCAGAATGGCTCTGGCACAGCCGCCACATTTTGGTGCAAACATGTCAAAATAATCCTTCCTGCAATATGCTTTTCCATCCTTTTCATGGAAACCTTCATAAGCAACACAGAAACACAAAATAATTATCATTCCATTCAGTCATTATTGTAAAAGTAAAAATCAAACTTATTTAGTGTTGGTAGGAAAATAAAATAAAACCAAAAACCTTCTGGACCGAAGAAGGATCCACACTGAGCGCAGAAGAAGTGTTCAGGATGCCATGTTCTGTCCAGCGCCGTCACAACTTTCTAAATGGACGCAACACTTATTACAGGCTGACCGTTGCACATTAGTGCCTGCATATGTACAGAGTGATGACTCACATCAAGTATGGGCCCGTTGCAGTAGTAGCATCGTGGAGAGAACAGATTATGGTAATCTTTCTCACAGTAAGGCTGTCCTTCTCGCTCAAAAAAGTTTCTGGAGCCAATCTCCTCTTGACAGTGTGTACACACAAAATGTTCAGGATGCCATGTGCGGCCCATGGCAGTCACCACCTAAGCAAATAGGAGAGTAAACTCTGCATTTAGCATGCAATTTCACAGGGGTAGAACAGTTATTTATTCATTTCCCTATTACTTCAACTAATCTTATCTCACCTGTCCCACAATGGGCTTACAGCAGGCACCGCAAACTCCTTTGGCTACTGTTTGCACCCCAAGTTTGTTGAGGTCAGACTGCAGGCTACCGAGCATGTTGTCCAGCTTGTTTACCTGTGTCGGGGGCCCACCGGGAACACCTCCTTTCCCTTGGGCCATAATCTGAAATGGTTCAATGTAAGAATGGAGTTATGTGCCTGATAAAGATATAAATGTCACAGAAACTGTGCGTGAAAAGTGTGAAAAACAGACAGAAGGGACAACAGACAGAGATTCATGCCTGCATTGGAGGGAAGATTGGGTCATATTCTGTTTGGCAGCCTACAGACACCAGGACTTTAGGTGCAGCTGGTTGTTCTGGCTCCACTGGTGGTGGTAGAGCTGGGGTGTTAAGGACAGGAGGAGTGGGCTCTGGTTTGGGGGTGGTAGGGTCCTGAATTTGGACTGGTGGAGGGGAAGCTTTTATAATCTGCTGAGGTGCAGGGGGAATTGGTTCATGAATGCTGGTAGTCTGGGGAGGGGTAGAAGTGGGTGGAGGAGGGGGTGGTGGCATTGGAACAGGGGGCTGCTGTACTGGGAGTGGTCTGTGAGGTTCTTCTACAACAGGAGCGCGATGAGGGGTAGGGGGAGAGAGAGGTGGGAGCACCTTCCTGATAGGAACTGGTGACTCAGGGGGAATTATGATCTAAAAATGAGAACAGACAGACAGAAGAGGAGAAGACAGAGAGGAAAATGTGCAGAAAGCAAGAGGAGGTGAATTAACTGGAAAAAGAAATTTTGGTAAAAGTGTTAACCACAATGAAGCCAACCTTGTCAACCTCACTGTTGAACCCCTCGGGACAGAAACGCTGAGGTTTACACGTAATGACGACACCATCAGCCAGCCAGTCATCAGGTTGTTTGCGCCGCCGCTCTGAGCGGGCGATCCCAAGCTTACCCTGAAGCTCCTCTATGAGACGGTCTTGAGAAGACGTCTTGTTTACGATCATGGGTCCCATCTTCCTGCGCAGGTGACCATCCCGGTACATGGGGTGGATATTGGGAGTCTCCTTAGTGTGCCTAATCACTGATTTTATCTAAGGGGGAACGGTGAGCACTTTATCTTATGTCCACAAATACCAGAAACCAGCTCAAGCAACATGCCAGGATGCCATGGTGGTCAGTGGGCTTTGAGTCAAACTTCAAGTAATTCTTGCATGCTTAGGTGAGATGCCACCATAATCTGGTAAACTAAGACATAACCTGCACAGTATCTCAACCAATCACTCCAACATGGTCACACGGGTTCTATTAGGGTCTTTTACACAAAACTAATGCAACGTATAATAAAGATTATAGTTTACATGGTACTGCCAAGCTTTGCATTAATTATGAGTGCAGTATCAAACCAAAAAAATCTCCATTAGATGGCTTCTATTCATGTAGCCTCTGCCAGAAAATACAATTGAAGTGGTTTTATCATCCTAACTTCTAAAGGTCAAATATCTTTTTACTGTAATATATTGTTGCCCAGTTAAAACAGGTGTCCATTATTGGAATAGGCAGTAGAATTTCAGCACAGCTCCCTAGTGAAGCTCAAAACTAGAGGATAGCCTTTTAATAATTACATTTTTGAACTTGGGTTTGACATATTAACATATTATGATATGGTATAGAAACAACCTCAAGCAGGAAAAACTCTGTCAGATCTACTTTTCTGTACTGAGCAAGACTTGAGAGATGATAATAAATCCTACAAATATGATTACTGTTGTATTTCAAAATGAGAACACTTACTAGTGACCAGTTTAAGCCTTTCAAAAAGTTGGTGAAAGACAAAACTGAAGCAGAGGCTAGCATGTATAAAAGCATCGATCTCGTTAGCCAGGAGCAGGAGCAAAACAAGCCCAACTTGTGTCGCATGCAGGAGTGCAGATGCATACATGTCCTGTTGCAGAGACTCTGTCCAAAGTGGGAGTCTGAAGCAGAGGAAGGTCCAGGGCAACATCAGGAGACCCAGGGCATGAGAAAGGGGTCATGGACTCATCCATCCAGCTGGCTTCTGTCAGCGAGGTCATGCTGCCATCTGTGTACAGCCTCTCTGTGTAAGGCGTCATGGTGCCATCCAGTCCATCGTGTAAGGACATGGATAGCTCCTCGTCAGCCCAGTCCAGATCTCCGTTCCCATCAGTGCCTCCATCCACTGACTCATCTGTAATGGTGTTGGTGGCACTGGTGAAAGTGTCCGGCTGCACGCTGCTTCTGTCCATAGGCAGGATAAGCTCCTCGTGCACCTCCTGCATTCCTTTGCCAAGGTGACGCATTTCCATCTTCAGCTGTGGTTGCTCCTCATGTACTGATGTATGATTTTGTGCAAAACTCATTGCTAGCAGCTTGTCTAGTGCCTCGTCCAGGGAGGGCTCAGCAGGGGGGATGTCACTCTGAGCTGCAGGTGTTACTTCAAACAGTTCTTCTGTGGTGCTGGTGAAGGTCAGCGCAGAGGGAACCTTCAATGGAGAGGCTGGACAGGGCGAGGATGTTTTTGATGAGGCAGGCACAGAAGGCGAAGCTATAGAAACAGCAACAAGGAGCGGAGAAGGAGTTGAGAGTGGGGGGGTGAGGCTTTTTGAATGAGGTGAACTAAGGAAATTTAAATCATAGTCATGGAAATACGCAGACCCCTTGCTCATAGACTCAGGACCATAAGATGCTTTACCAACAGTAGCTGGAGGGGAGATCCATTCAACAGATGGACTAGGAGACTTGGAGGACTTGTGGTCCAGGACAGTGATAACTGAGGTAAGTGAGGGGGAGGTGGTGTTTGAAGGACTTGGGCTACTTCTTAACAAACTAGAATTAGATTGAACAGACTGAGAGAGCACTAGCAGCGACTTTGTTTGGGATGCCAGCATGGTCGCAGAGACATCTATTACAGAGTCCAAGTCCATGTCACTGACTGCAGAAAGTGAGGATGCAGGACTGTGAGGAGGGAGACGGCCTAGATGGGGCATCAACATACCGCCATCTCCTCCGTCCTCATCTATGTGCAGCTCTAGACCAGAGTTTAAAGAGAGGAGAGGACAGGCAGGCTGGTGGGAAATACTAAGGGAAGAAGAAGCCACTGGGGTAACAGAGGAAGAGACCGGAGGATGGTGAGATGTCCCTGCAGGGTCTAGTGCAGACCCAGAAGAACTGGGCTAGAGAACAGAGAAGCATAAGCAAGATAAAGAAGAAGAGGACAGGAACAATCAGAAACATATCAAGAGAGGCTTGAGTTTTACTAATGAAGTGAAACCGTTCTGGTGTTCACTTAAACTGCCTTTTACCTTAAAGTCAGACAAAGAGGCCATAAGTTCATCTAGTTCTCTTGTGGCGCAGGAAGCTGAAATTCTAGCTTGCTGTTGAGATGATGTATCCAAGTCACTGTGTTGAGTGGAAGGGCTGGAAAATACGAGTCACAAGTCATAGAGGGATTTATTACATCCAAACAATCAAGCCTACAGCAGAACTAAATATCCACTGGGTAAGTTCTCAACAACAAACAAAGCCTTTCTTGGCTGTATAATCACCACCACTCAATGCTCACAGTAAAAAAATAGTCCCAATAGGTGTTTTATTATCTTTTATTCTATTAAAATCTCCAAACAAATTGTAAAACTGTGTTGCCTAACATAAATGAAACGGCTAAAGCCAAATCAGCCACACCAGCAGCACCACATGGCCCAATGTAAACCATGTATTTCAGAGCTCAAATGATGGATTGTTTTCCTTACCCTCACTGTGGCACATACTCAGTAACCCCAGGCCCAACTAATACAGACCACTTATCCAAGACCACTCTGAGTGTTTTTTATTTTTATCAATGATCTGTGTACATCCTTGTGTGGAACTTTATGGAGACTTTTTTACAGACAAACCGAGTTGGAGGTTAATTATAAATCAGTGTAGCAGACACACTAAACTTTTTACTGATGTTACAAAGTCGGTGAAAGTCAAACACAGAAGAGATGTAACATTGTTCAAGTTGACAATGCATACCTCGGTGAAGGTACTGAGCCCTCCAGCTCGTCCAGCAGACTTTCCACCGTGGGTCGGGCTTCCTCCAGTCTTGTCCCATTTCTCTTTGGTTTCTCATGTGGCGGGGGGCTTACGAGGATGTCAGGGGCGCTGCCATTCTCATAGTGGGTGATGCTGCAGGATGGTAAGGGTGGAGCTGCCTCCTCTGTGGGCACATAACATTATGAGTTACACTGCTCGGCACAAACACAGGAGAGAAAGTTGAGAAATTTCCCCTCATCCCAATTCCCAATTTGAACATCTTCAATTCCTTACTGTTTATCTTAGGCCCTCCCACTAGAAAGGGAGTAAATGGAGGAGGCGAGGACAGACATGAGGAAAGAGGACTCATGATGACAGGCAATAAACCAAAATGAAACATCACTGCTTTGGAGCAGTCATTTTAAACCAATCTCAGTGAAAAATGAAGAGTCTCACAGTTGCATCATCCAACCATTGTCTTGTTGCAGTCTATCACATTAATAAACATTGAAAATGTTTGTGACGACATCTATATTTAATGCAAAATCTACTGAACACTAGATTCTATTCACATTGTGGG
The DNA here is from genome assembly GCA_028567055.1 of Leptatherina wallacei. Classification (NCBI taxonomy): domain Eukaryota; kingdom Metazoa; phylum Chordata; class Actinopteri; order Atheriniformes; family Atherinidae; genus Leptatherina; species Leptatherina wallacei. The sequence goes on along the minus strand of JAOXYM010000012.1, from coordinate 23,490,622 downwards.
ATTAAAATGTCACTCATGTCTAAAGACCTTTGCAAACGATACACCAATGCATTCTGGCTGTACCTCCTCCAGTAAGCGGTCTCTTTCCTCAGTCCTCAGGTGTTTTTAGGAACGGACGTGTCCTTCAAAATGTTTCACTGAGACTGATATTCAGAAAAATGGGGGAGGGAGTAGATAAGCAAGCACAAATCAGGCAAATGAAATGATCCTTCTGTCTCTACCTGTGGTAGGGAAGGAAGGGGAGCTCTGCTGCACCGCATTAAGTTCCAACAGAAGCCTGTCGAGCTCCGAGAGGTTACTCCCCAGGGCAGAGCTCATGGCTGCTGATGACGTGTCTGAAGTCTTCTGCTTGTTTGGAAAACTGAGGAGGACAAAGAAAGTTACTAAAAGTAACAGAAAATGTCAGATGTTGTGGTCATCTTTGCATAAACACAACATGTTAAGTGTGCAAAGGGTACCTGTAAACGTGGTCCTCTTCAGTGTGAGACAATGGAGAACTACTACTATCCCTGGACCATGAGCTCTTCTGGGCTGAACCTAAAGACTGCAGAGGATGCGTTCATTAAAATCAATCTGGAAGACTGCTTTATTGATATCAGGCATTGTGAACAAACAGAAGTACTACACACAGAGACACGCATAAAGCCAGTTTTTTACCAGTTGTGTGGAGCTGTTGAAATGCTGTGTGTGTACATATTCACACAGCAAACTTTTGCAGCTCTGTCACTGTCTGTAGTCTTTTGCATTGGTAAGGGCCAAAAGTAAAAAAATAAAAAAAATAAATCTATGATTGATAAGAGCCCAAAGTCAAGAGCAGAGGGTTGACCAGTTGCAACCAGTTCAAAGTCACATGACTTTTGAACCCTTTTTAAAAGGACAGAAGCACAAAAAACCTGAAATTTAATTCTGTCAACATACCAACATAATAATATAATAGCACATATAATAATATAATAATAATATTCCCTTTATCAATAAGTAATTCTAAAATTAAATGGAAAATCACCATCATAAACACAATAATATAATTCCAATGCCTGTGACATGCCGATTGCCTACACATGTTAACAGCTGTAAACATTGTTGCTGACATGAGGCTAATATGATTACCTAAAAATGTCTTGGCTGTGTCTTTTATCCAAAAACAACCCCACTGAGGCTTCTTGAAAAATAGGCAACACACAGAAAAGCCACCATCAGCCATGTGTTTAAAGCTGTACTTGAGGTGTGCATGCCCTAATTTGTCAACATGAGAGCCAAAATAAAAACCTGAATTTTCTGCACATCCAACCCAGTTAAGAAGCAGGCCTTAGCTCGGCTATTTGTTATTAATTGGTTTATATGAATACTGACTGATGACAACAGATTGGCTCAAACTGATCGTCTGTGAAGCGCCTTGAGATGACATTGTCGTGAATTGGTGCTATACAAATAAAGCTGAATTGAATTGAATTGAATTGAATTGAGGGAGACCAACCTGCTGAGAAGAGTGATGGGAGTCTGGTTGATCTGTCAGGGACCCGTTCAGAGCCTCAGCTGAGGGTGGAGGAGGGACTGGAGGTGGCACTGATACATCTTGGTAAGAGTGTCCTCCTGTAGGGATGGAGTACGGGGTTTCGTCGGGCAAGAAGACGGGTCGCTTTGAGATGTGAGATGTTGTAGATTCCAGGTCTGCGAGCAATGCATCTGAAACACAAATTTAGAAAAAATCGTTGTTGCAAGGCATATTTATAAGTACCAGTAAATCTTGTAGCAACCGAAACATGACACTCATTTCCCTTTGTCATTTGAAGAAATGTATTACAGCAGTTAAATTTCCATAAGATATTTCACATGTCTGGGTTGGAGACCAATGAATTATTTGATGGGATATTTGGGTGCTCTAAAAGTAACAAGTGAGCATTACAGGCTGTAAACAGACAATGACAAGAAGTTTCCCATTTCAGTCTGTCAACAAAACCAAAAAACCTTTTGCCTCATCGCAAATCCAAAAGTAAGATTAGGCCACGTGACCACCAAAGCATGGCGAAATACATTACTGAACCCATCCAAACCCACGAGGCCTTCAGAAAATATCCCTCTGAATACCAGCCAGTCTACACCAAATACACATCAGTCAATGGTAGCTATCTGTCAACGTTCTTGACGTCTTATTTCTGCATCCTAGTCATTCACTTCATGTCTACAATTTGCTTCAGTTTTATGAGACCGAGTATGAACTTAACAAGTCAGACTGATAACAAACAAGTAGACAGACAGCATTTTTGAATCCTGTCCAGGGTTGAGGGGGTACATTTACCCTGTTGAGAGTTTGCTGCGACACAGCAACAAAATAGACTCTTACATCACACAATCCGACCGTCCACGGCTTGTCCAGAATAGACCGCAATCACTAGCTGCATACTGTTACACTACAAGGGCTTGGACCTGTTTCAGGTTTTTTTTTAAACAATCACTGCACATTTAATCTCATACTTGTCAAAGATGAAGGGTACGAAATTTTCCAAAAAGGTATCGAAGGTATAATGTAATCTCAATGACACAGAATGCATTTAAATATGAAGTTTTTTCATATCATCTTTCCTGTGTGTTTTTGGGAAGATTAAAATGGCTTTAAAATACCATTTTGTCATAAAAATAATTGCTACTTTGAAAATTTTCACCAGCAATTCAACCAACGTTGTATGAAGTCTCTGTTAAGTCTTCAACATAGTTAATAACTATCACAAAACCTTCTTTCAAAACAGAAAGAGATATTCAGAAAATATGTGGCAAATCAAGAGAAGCCTGAAATAAATCATACTTTCTTTTCCATGGCCTGTGATCTTACCTGTGATAAAGCCTATCATGATCTTACAATAAGCAGTCATAGTTATCAAGCAGCAAGAACATTAGTTTCTCAATCCATAGGAAGTGAAAAATGTGTACTCACATAATATCCTTCTGCTATGTGTAATATCCTCTGAATGTAATTGTGTTTATGTGCAGCGGACAGTAGAGACAGTAGTACAGAGAAAGATAGTGTGAACAACCAGCAGTGATATTATACATAGAAAGAGGGGGGAGTGGTTAAAAAGCCAACTTTGGGGACAGTGTCCTTTTAGTGCCCTTCTATCTCAATTATAAACACGGAAAATGTATTTTTATTAATCAATTCTCATTCTCAAACATAGTGCTTTTGCAAAATATATTTGTCCGAATCAAATGTATCTTCATGTATGATATCTAAAAAATTTTTTTTAAAGTTGTTCAGCTCCATTTACCTGCCTAAATAATTTGTAAAACTAAAGCCTCTCACAGATTGCTATGCCTCGACCTCCGCTACACTCAGTCTCGACTCTTCCTCATCATCTTCAGTCCAGAAGGGGGATCCTGCCCAGAAGCAAAATGTTGAAGTCCTGAAGTTTGACGTAAACCACATGGGAGCGCAAACCTATTTAAAGCAGTAAGCTCAGTGAGTACCCATGTCTGTGCAAATGTGCTGAAATATCACGACCAGCTCAAAATAATCTGCACCTCGTGCCGACATGCTAAACAAGGCCTTACTGAGGCTGACTTTGTCACTCATAAAACAAAGCATCCAGATAGAAAAATACCAGAACTGGTGTTAGGACAAAGGTGAGCCGTAAACTGCAGTGATCTGGATTTAGGTACAGATTCACATTTCTCTCTCACAGCAACTTTCATATTACAGAAAAAATAAGCTTTATTACTTGCTACTTATGGAAAAGTATTCCTAGAAAGTTCTTCTTGGCCTTGGCAGAGGAAAGTGTTGCTCCTTGAGACCTCTAAAATACTTGTAGATGAAGCCAAAGTTTTGAGACTAATTTGAACCCACTCCCACCTGCTGATAGGGCACATCTGTGACTGAGGCGAAGCAGAAACAACTTGAGAATAGATCCCCTGCAGTCAGATATATTATTCAAATAGCTGTGGTGACTTAAGCATTATGGCTTTATTCGTTCTACGATGGGAAATACATACATCCAGAGTGGATCTTTGTGTTTGCAGTCAGTTTTCATTAAAATATAAAATGAATAATCTTAGAGAAAATGGAGTCAAACCAATGTGTTGTAATCAGCCATCCATTTACACAGCTCCTAACTTAATCTAAGCGAATCAATACCGTTCACATAGAAATTTTAAAGCTGAAATAGTGAGACAAATTAGCCAAATAATCAATCTACTTTTGATAAAAAACCTAATTTGCACGGCAGCAGCATTGAGTCGCGTTCAATGCAAATTTCCCTCTGGGATGATGAAGACTTTACTGACCTATTTTAGTCAGTAAAGTCTTCATCATTAATTTTCTTAAGTGAAAATAGTAGATATTCTCCAGTTCTATTTAGATGGGAAGTTTTTAAAAAAAGAAAAGAATGAAAAAAAGAATAAGGTCCAGCTCCTGTAAAGAGGATTAAAGCAGTCTAAGATGCTCCAGCATAAATCCTATACAATAAACATGAATACTATATCCAAACTTTTAGGTGCAGTCATGTGGTAGCTTTAACTGACCAGCTGGCAGCATTCAAACAGCACACACATGTGTAAACACACATCTTCTTCTCTAACCATTAAGAGCATCTCTTTACTGCAGGTCATAAAAGAATAAAGAATCAAGATGCCACTGAAATGCTCTTGCTTCCATCTTTTCACTGAGGAGGGCAGTATTGAGACGGGCACGAGGAGAGACAACAACTCAGAAAAGTTTGGTCCACGAAGAATTAGAAGCATTAAGAAAGCAAACATGCACTGCAGGCCAAATAACAGGCTAAGCTTTTCCATTCCAGACAGGGGGTAGGAGCCACAATGGACAAAGTCCAATTCTGCTCCAACAGCATCCTGACTCAATGGTCCATTGTACAAGGTCTGGAAGAATAAAGCTGTCATCTGAAATGATATGACTGGATCTAATAATTCCAGATGAATTTATTAGTTCTCAGTCAAACAATGTACTGCTTTACACTAGCTCTGTCAGGAGATCTAACTAAGGTCACACTGTGGTGACTTATCTCCATTGTGTTCAACAAACAAGTGTGAGGCCATGCGGATAGTATTGTGCACATTCTTGTGGCAGTGGGTACGTGTATAGTCTTGACTCTGTGCACCCTTATCCACCCAGCCAAGGCCCTGCCATGGTCCTGCAGAGTTTATCAGATGGGAATGAAGGTACATGGGGAATTCCACACATTCCTCTGTCTGCTTTGCAGAAAGCAAGCAATCAGGTGGGGACATGGGGGAAAGTTGCTCAGGAATGGGAGTATGCAGCTCGAATTCAGTGAAAAGCCCCTTTACAATCCAACCTGTCTCTAGAATCAAAAAGATGATTCCTAATAAAATCTACTCCAGCAAGGCATTTCTCCAACACGGCAGGATTCTAGGGACTGAATCTGTGAAGAAAGTGCTTGAATAGAAAATACCATCTGTCAAACCAGAAAATGAAAATTTAAGTGTTGACAATTGCAGGACTCATTCTGCTAACTACGGCATGCTTCAAATTCCACAATAAGGGAGATGTCAGTGTTTTACTTGCCCTTTCCCACATAGTGTGGAGTACAGTGCAGCCATGGATGAAACAGGGGCGTCTAATCTTTTCTATTAACATGTGGGCAATGATGATGGGACATCAGGGTCCACGGCTCACCTGTTAATAGCAAGGGAGCAAAAGAGCAGATCTGGCCACAGTCCCAAATCGAAACCCTACCCCAGACCAACCCAACATGATATTTATATCAAACAAGGCAGGCAGGGGCCAGGGAGAGGAGGTGGAGGGTGAGATGCCAATGAGACAGAAAGAGATGACCATGGCTCTGTAGGAACCAGATATAGAGAAACTAAAAGAGAGAGTAAAAAAAAGGACTGAAATCAAAACATATTAGCGAATGGATGAAGAAGTAAACAGTTTTCAAGCCTCTCAGACTGTAGATGGCCACCTGTTTCTATTGTAGAACACACAATGGCACACAAAGGATGAATGAGTAATGACATACAATCAGAGAGACAGAAGCATCTTAGGGTGATAACTAGCTAAAAATACCCTGCCAAGCAGCCTCACATATGAAAGATGACACTCCCCTTGAGAGAGTGCTGGACCAAAATAAAAGTACTTCCCCACAGACCAGTAAATCAGATGACAAGGGAAAGTCTAAAGACTGATGTAACAGACATATTCAGGGCCAAGCATGTATGAAAACCGTATGTCAATGAAAAGCCGTTTGTGCAACCAGAGAGTGGAGTTGGATAAAGGCCTCGTCTTTCTCTTATATCTTCACACTAAAACATACCAAACCATTATATAGATTTGATAGTTGTCCTATAAAGATGCAAACATTTAACACTCAGTAATTTCAAATACTGTTGTGATTGAAATTTATCCTCATAAACCAACATGGTAATTACCAATACCAGCTCATTACCAATAGTGTTATGTTTTGTCTACATGTGTAGACAGAAGTTTGAAAGGATTTTAAAATTATTTACTTTTAATATATTACCAGGTTTTTCAATGTTAAACTATCAACCTTCTCATTTATCAAATGCTGGTGTCTGAAAAAAGCAGCTTTGTTGACTACTGGTGGCTATGTACACACTGCAAAATCATGCTCACTTACAATTTTTTGGCTGAGATCAGAATTTTTTGCATGGTTGTTCACATCATAATTTAAATGCACCAATCATCAGACTCCAGTGTGAACAGTCTACGGCCCTAAAGTCACCTGCATGTAAACAAGACGTGACGTCCCATACAGCATGCTGTGTTTACAGAAGCAACATTTGCAGAAGCAACATTATGTTTACATAAATATAATTTCCCATATCTCTAAGTTTTTAGGTTGTGCAAAGTCACAAATGGTATTGAACATAGCTTTTGTTTGGGTCAGAAAAACAAGTTCACTAAGGATTTTAAGAAGAAAGAAGGCTTGTTTTATGGGGGGGGTGTCTGTTAATCATTTGTGATTATCTTCTAATAAAATACACAATTGATTCAAATACGGTTTCAAAATCATGAAATGTATTTAAAAAGATTTTACTGCAAAACTATGAGCAAGCTGTTGCAGATTTTCTGTCAGGACATGAGCTTTGATTACCAGGCAGCCCTAGCAGTAAAAATAGGAAGAGCAAAGAAGTGTGATTAAACTTGCGCAATAGAAAAATGTGCATTTAGACAATAGAAGTGGAAAACACGTCCCTTTTTTTCCTTTTAGACAGTTTCCCTCTCTGGGGACCTATTGAAAGCCTTTGCATATACCCTGAGGCATCCCTTACTTGATGTTAGAAAAATGCTATATGGACTCATGCTCTTTCCTTCTCCATTACCAAGACCTGTGTAAAAAACTGTCGGTGCTGTACTCTGAGCCAATTTACAAGGCTACATAAGTGAACAGACATGAATATAGCATGAAAGAGGAACAGGAAGAAACCGGACAGTGCTGCAAGTTCAACAACAATATGGCACAACAGCTTTTTACAGAAGAAATGCTGTTCTAGCACCAAGTTCACAGACTGAGGGCCCACAGCTGCCCCCTCCAGCAGTGTTTGCTGGCCTTCAGCACTGACTCCGCTCATTGTTTTTCTCCTGTGTTTCCTGAGGATGTGGGGAAGGCTCGGTTGCCTAAGCGATGAGGTCAGCCATTTAGCACTCTCTTCCCCAGACCCAGAACAGGATGGGTGTGGAGCTCAGAAACAAGACTGATTTACAGTCAGGAGCTTCTTTCTCGCCTTGCAGGCGAGTCCACTGGTTAAGGGTGGTATGCACTAACCCCTGCAGCTCTCATAGAGTGATGATAGCTAGTTTGGTAACACTAACTGTGTTACTGTCACACCAAGCCACAGAAACCACTGAAGACCTTCGAAGATTTGCGGTATGCAGTGCAAAAGCTGTAAACATCAAAGACCATGCTGCTTAAACTTAAACTCTTACTACTGTTTCAGGAATAAAACCTTCCTCTGCAAGGTGATCAGCTGATACTATTACAGTAAATGTTACAGGACTGTTGTGTTTACAAATGCATGAAGGTGTTGCTGTGTGCTCCTGTACACACATCTTGGGATGTCTTCAAATTGAGGCCCAGTGTTTTAAACAACCAATAGCACTTGTTCTCGGCTGTGGTTCTTCTAAGATGATTGCAAGAATCACAATTGTTTATTGGTAGGCAACTGCAAACTATTCAGCCTTTAATTTAGTTTCCAAACAGTGTTTTGCTTGCTCAACTTAGAGATTAAGAAACAAATGAAGGAAAAACATTCTAGTAAGCTTATTCAGAGCAGAGTACTTGCATATAGGTGTTGAGAACTGCATGCTAACATTACGAACTAGTTATGCTCTAGTATAATGGATAAAAAGATATCTGCAATATATGTTGCTGCAGACAGGAAAAAACATTTCAACAACAGAGGTCAGTTTTTCCTCAATCTCACACAAGCCTGGGGAATTCACAAAGAGCTGAATGGTGGCTACATACAGTATCACACAAACACAGAGCAGTCAAACAGCACTGTGCCACATGTGGCTTAAGGTCTACATCTGGGTGAGGACTTGTCCCCTCGGCCACATCAGTAATGAATTTGAGGATAGGCCTTGCACTAAGTCACTTGTCCACCTGGGTAGGACTGAATGGAGAAATCCGCTGGAAATATCTGACTCACAACAAGAGTCTGGAAGAGTACTCACAATCGGCCAAGGAAATTCCCTTCCTCAAGAGGTAAGCAACACAGATGAATAAAGGGACAGAATATGGAAAAGAATAGTTTTTGATGTTGTTTCCAAATAGCTCCATGTAGACATGGGCCTCTATAAAAGGCCCAATGGGCCTCGATGCAAGAACACTATAGAGAGACTTTTTAGCTGGAGTTTGGTCAAAGTACAGTAAACTACAGTCATTAAAGGTTAAAAAAATCTCTAACATGGTTTGTTTTTGCATATTTAGAGTATGTAGGAATGTTAGGACTGCTGCTGCAGGAGGGGAGTTGAAAGTAACTTTTATATTCTTGTTATTGTAATGCTATAACATCTTAATCTTCTTTAGCTTTTAACCATCTCCAACTGTTGTAATTACAAGACGACCTATGTTACAGCAGGACAGACTAAAACTGACAGTATACAGCGAGCTGAGAGAAGAGGCAGGAGTTGAGTCATGACCCAGAGAGTATTTGGCCTTGGACCCTGACATAGAGTGATGTTTGAAATTCCTCAGCAGCCCCCCCCCCTTCTCAGTCTGCTTTTCACGCGGCTTCACAGGGGCTCCCTCTCGACCAACAATAAGTTCTTTCAGCAGCCTACGGCAGCAATAGCATCTAGTGTGCCCTGGAGGTATTCTAACAGCGGGCCAAATGCAAAATGTGGCCCATCATCTCTCCACTTAAACAATTCACAAATCTATTTTACTGCAGTTCTACTTTGGGAGATCAGTAAAACCTGCAGATCCTACAGATATTTAACAGGCAGAACAAGTGATTTATCCTGAATTAGCACAGCAAATATAGCAGACTCACCGGCTGATAAAAACTTTAACAACAGAATTAGATGCTTAGTGTGAAGGCCGATGATTAACACGGTGCAAAAAATAGATGAAGTTACTAAAAGAGCTAGTACTGAATATAGGAAAGATTAGACTTGTAGTGATGCTAAAATCAATACCTGATGATTAATTAATTGACAGAAATCCATAGAATTAAAATATGCCTGTCCCTTAACTGTGAGCATTTGCTTCTTTTCTCTGATAATAATTACTGCCAGCCAAATAATCATGGGCATGCTGCAGATGTCAGTATGGTATTGATGGGCATTTTTCTCATATTATGTAGACTAAATGTTAGATCATATCAATGGATAATGATAAAAAGGTTAGAGACATAAAACACAAGTCTACACAATGACTTTATTTAAGACATATAGAGAAATGACAAATGAAATAATCACAAAACTACATTTGAGCATCAGTCGTAAAGGAAAACTAATTCAAATAAAACAACCAACCATTCACAAACTGGTGGGAAATGTTGCATCCTGCTTTCATAATGATATGTTTATAAAGTATTTATGATAAACGGCCAAACACAACTAGAGGTCTCTCTTAAGGCTAAAAAATGTAGTGGCTATTTAATAATGAGTCATTCAGTAACATGAGAAATTTGCATTTGCGCATTCAAGGTTTGTGATCAAGCACTAAAATTAACAAGAGCACAGTGTGAGCCTCGGGCATATTTGAGATAAATAAATAAACTGAGGACAATGGTCAGGTTGCTGGTAAATCATTTTAAAATGATAGTGCTGTGTTTTTATTCACACAGACTGAGACCCACCATGCCTCCCAGGTGAATCAAATCAGAGCAGCTTACCACAGTTTGGCACTTTCTATTTCTACAATCCCTTCCAGTGTGTAAAGAGCAATACGAGTGAAAGTGCCACAATTTATTCTCAATTTAAAAGTGTTTGTAAAATAGCTGTTAACCTGATCATATATTTCTCTATCAACGTGTCATTGATAAAAAATAAGCAAAGAGGTTGATTTTTGGCCCCGTCTATTCCTTGCCCTGCAATAGGATTTTGCAGCATAAAAACATCAAAAAAGTCATAAAAATACGAGCAACTACAATTGTTTCATCCTACCAGCAACCCAGAAAAACATGCAGAAGAAGAGATCTGACATAGTAAGATGAGCTGCTGAGTTTCTCTACAGTATGTTTCTTTTCTAAACTAACATGTGAGTGAGATGTCTCATGTCATGGACTTTTTCTGTTTCCCCACACTTTTAGTTTGGTCTCCAACATCAAGGCTTTTCATATAAACGTATATACAGTTCGTTTGCGTTGATAAAGATTGGGTTTTAGTAAGTCAAACCGGGGCTGAGCTCTCATCGGGCCGTACTGAGCGACCTAAATACGGAGGCCTGTTGACTCCCACCACCTCAAAGTGGGAATGAGTAGTCTGGGGCAAGAGTTGAGGAGGTAACGTGCAAGCTCGGTGACAAAATGTCAGACAAACAGTTCATCTTTCCGGCACATATATTGATTAAAAGCAGTTAATTTACTCGAACAGGACAGTTTGTTATTGGCAGAGATGTTAACGTTACGTTAACGAGAGAGGGAGAGTTTAAAAGGAGGTGGTGAGGGCTAGCAATGTCCTGCGGCTATGTTACTACGATGCTTATTTAAAGAAAAAGTGAGTGAGATATTTAGTCCGGCAAACATTTACTTTTTTATGTTACTCTGTAATATGCCTGTCTGATTATAGCTTGATTTTCCGGAGCAAGGTGACTAAGCTACAATGGACCAGAAACGCTTTTCTTTCTTTTTAACATAAAATTTCGACGTGACGTGAACTAGTCCTCCACCCTGTTATCCGTTCCTCACAGGGGGCAAAATAACAATTAGCTTTTCCAAAACAACTTCAGAACTCACCTAAATCGTCCATAGCGGCTGCCTAGTTGGGGGGTGCGTCAGTTTTCTGCTTCCCTAGATTGTAGACTGTTTACGAAGTCGGAATTTTCTTCTTCAAACTTCACCACCGCTTCCCTGGAAGTTAGTTAGGATTGGTCTCGGGAACGCGCCTCAGTATGTGCATGTGTACTTTACCAGAGCGCGCGGTCTCACCACAGCTTTACAGCGACATCCTGTGGCCAAAAGTTGACACTACATGTATAAAATATATTTTGCTCCACACCCATAATATGTAAAGTGACTGTTTTATTTTTGACAACGGAGAAAATAAAAACACACGTCTGACAGTAATAACCAAGATGATAATTATGGACATTCTTAAATATGTGATATTCATTCTAAATAATATTTTTGTGATAATTCCATCAACTTTCACAGTCACATTGAACTTATGACAATACTCCTCGTCATCATAGTGTATTTATTATATTTATTATATTTAATAAAAGCACATTGAAATGTACCCCCCCCACACACACACACCTCCTTGAAGTATCCATGCTGACTATAAAAAATTTATTCTTTTGTTTCTAATAAAAAAAAACTAATGGCAAATAATAATAATAAAAAAAATTACTCTGATAGAACACATATGTAGTTCACACTAAAATTTCATTCTATTTCTTCTTTTTTGTGTATGACAACCATCATCAAAAGTCAACTGATTTCAGCTTTCTCTCCTCTTTTTCAGTAAGGGGCTGCTGCGAGAGGATTTTATCATGAAGGCGATGGTGCTTGCCAATACCCAGCTTTGGCAGACCTCGATTCAGTCCCTCCAGCAGCACGCACGACTTGCACAGTGCTTGGCTGGATATGTAGCCACAGCGGTTGCAGGTTCCCTGAACAGGCATCTTCACCCCTTCACGAACAGACAGGTTCTCACCAGAGTGGACGATATCCATTATGGAGCTAGGCCTTATACTCTCCAGGTCCTTCAGAAAGGTCCTTGCATAGCCACGATAAGCATTGGGAGAGTAAATGCATTCAGTAGAAAAGTAGTCTAACTTCTTAAAATAGGCGTACAGAACAATCTCTTTTTCATAAGCATATTTAAGGGGCTTGCAGCGCGGGACAACCCCCTCACCCTCACTGGCTGTAGAGATGGCAGTGCAGCGACGCAGACGTGCTATGTCCCCTCGCAAGACATTCATCAAAACTGTTTCTGCCACATCATCAGCATTGTGACCTGTGGGGGGAAAAATGTGAAAAATAAAAACACATTCAGGTAATCAAAAATTACACACACGTATTTAAACTTTTAGAACCATTTGAGATTACCTGTACATATCTTATCCACTTTCAACATTATGGCTCCTCGGTCCAATGCTTGCCTTCTGAAAACTCCACAGAAGGTGCAGTTGTTTTTCAATCCCACCTGCTTCACTATAGCATCCATAGTCCAGCCATACAGCTCCTCATATGACACAATCTTCAGTGGCAGCTCATACTGTTCCTGATTCCTCTTCACTGTCTCCAAGGAGTCATCTCTGTAACCAGTGATGCCCTCATCCACAGAGATAAGCATGAGTTCAAGGCCATAGTTGTAACGCTCATTGAGGAGCTTCATGACATGCGCGAGTACAGTGGAATCCTTTCCTCCTGAGGCAGCGATTCCTACAATCTCTCCGGGTTTGAAAAGCTTTGCAGCCATTATGGTCTGATGTACCTCCTCCTCAAAGGCCCAAAAGAAGCACTCCTTGCACAGCGAATGGCCAGTTTTTGGCCGCTTCAGCACTGCACGTTTCTCAGTGCAGTTGCTGCACAGAACAGGCATCTTGACTGTTAAAAAAATATATACATATATAGGAAAAGGACAGTATTTAAAATTTTGATTTAAAAAAAATGCTCATAAATATTCCTGACAATGTCTTAACATGTTAGCACCAATTCTACAAAGCTCTCTCTTCATTATTATTTCTGGTCATGTCACACCCCATATTATACTTCTTTTTTTAAATATTTTTTTCCTTTCATTTCAATCCCCTTAAGAATGACTTTAAATTATGATTTTGGTGAAAGAAGCCCTTAATCTCTTAACTTCCTCTTCCACGGTTATTTGGACACAGATACATTACGTACCTAAGCGAAACATAAAGGCAAATAATTCCAATAAGGTTTACACTGTTGTATCATATCATTATATCAGTGTCCCAAACACCTCACAAACAAAATTCTACCAACTTCGGTATTAACACAGATTTTTATCTAACTTGGAAATGAAATAACTTGAGTTTTAATGCTGTTTTGTTATTGAAACTGCCATCCCACAATGCATTGCACAACACAACTAGGACAGTTGCGCACCACGATGGTCACGACGGTAACTAATCACATTACAATTAGCAGAAGTTATACAGCATTACATACGGGAGGTTAAGTGGCTTGAACAGAAGCGTAGCAAGTGAAATAATGTGACTTGAAGGCAAGCTGGATACAAAAACGAATAATAATTATCCATAAAACACGAGCCGGAAAACATTACACGAGTATACAGTTGTAACGTTAGGTAGCTACAAACTCTGATTTACATGAAGTAAAATCTTCCTACCGAAGTTTTTGACGAACTGAGGTTAGACCTGAAGATGTGGCGAAGAAGAACACCTTCGAAAAAACTGTTATTCTTCGTAACTAAACAACGTTACTGTAAAAATCAGCATGTAGTTACATCATGTTTTGGTAGCTCTTCCTCAGCGGAAAACCGGAAATTGCGGCGGAAGCTGTAAAAACCGACAGCGCCACCCACTGGTCCAAGTTGGTCATTGCATACGAACTTCGGATTCATTATACCCTCATGTAATGTATTTGATATTATTTGTTTATTTAAAAGAAAAATCTCATAACCTTGGTGTCTGAGGAATTTGTTAAGATAACTAAATATAAATAAAGCAAATAGACAAGTGAAATGTTAAGCAATGAGGATTTATTAGTTTGCTTCAAAGAGTGTCACTACTGCAACAGCTGCAATAGATATCAAAATGCTGTATAATGTAACTGAAGGGAAAGGGATGCTGCTGAAAAGGATCAAGGTTGCCGCGGTCAGGTTTCATGACAGGAAAGAGTCAAAAGCTTAGTTGACAGGGTGAAAAGCACCCCTCTGATGCCACTGCATGTCTCTGATGCGCCGAACTGACTGGATCTGTGGAATCTGGGCTCCAAACTCGGTGCTGTCCTTATACTCCCCCTTTTCAAACAGGTACTGATAGCCTCTGTATCCTGGGTATTGATAGCCCACCCAACTGGTGCAAAAGGAGCACAGAGAGGGGAAAAGATATCTTAGAAGAGAAAGGAGAGACACGTCGGAGCATTTTCTCAAATCATACAACTTCTGCTGGGAAAAGGGACTCACGTGCCACTCTGGACACGAACAGAGGAGACCTTCTCCTGGTAGCCATGTGCGTGAAAGCTGGGGACATCATCATCTATGATTTCTATCTTCTTCCCTGCAAAGCTGGGGTTTTCGTAAAGGACAATCTTGTGCTCCTGGCTGTCCTGAAAGACAACAATAAAGAAACCAAAAAAGTGAGATATAAACCAAAGGAGAGGATGGTCGGTGGCAGGAGGGGATGAATTTGTTCAAAACAGTTTTTCTCACCACTTTAATCGGGCGGAATGCAACAAGGGTGTCACTACGCCTGCTGTTGGTCCAGGAATCCCAGCGAGGATACTCCCCCTTCTCAAACACATACTGCTCCCCCTTGCAGTTGGCCTGCTCGTATCCCACCCATCTGACAAAGAAGAGCAAGAAAAGATGGATGATTGTGGTTGGTGGTGGGGCACAGCTGGAAAGACAACTAGTGTAATCTGTTCAGCACACGTTGATTCATTTTTCTGTCTATTTTTCTCTAGGCTACCTCCTAGTCATCCAAAAAGCCGGTCCCTGTTGTCTACCTGTTTGGTTATCAATCATTTTTCTAGTTTTCTGTCTGTCTCTGACCCACACTCACGGTCCACACAGCACCAGTATGGAGCCCACTTTCTCCACGCCTGCTTCCTGGAGGTTGTTACAGGGGCCAGTCAGCTCATGGCAGCGACCCTGGAAGTTTTCCTGCTCATAGATAACCAGCTGTGCACCAAGAAAGAGAAAAGAGACTATGTTTAAATCTAAGAGCCCCAAGAGTTTTGTTGAACTTGCTGGTGTTGTTTTTTCAAATGTAACAATCTGATGTCTGGAAGATAAAACAGTCCAAACAGGTGGTGAACAAGAGCCAAAGTTGTAAATTTGATTGCTCTGGGTTTGGTTGCATTTGGGCTTACCTTAAACGCACTGGTGCCTGGCTGCTGCTGCTTGGATGCAGGGTTCTGGTGGTCTGTGGCCATAGTGAATGGATTGGCAAGGATGAAACTGAAAAGAAGGACAGACAAAAGGATAACTATATATCTTATAGCAAATACTGATGAATTTAAACTTCTTTTTTGTCTTTGTTTTTAAATGGTCGTTAATCACATTTTCATGGTTTTTGGTTTCTGTTGTTTTTTGCACACAAATGTATTTGTTTATTCTCCTTCCCCCAAACCAATGTCAGCTTTCCGAATTACAGCAATGCATCATGAGTTTATTAAGTTCGTTATACTTAACTTAAATCATAGCGACAATAAGGAAACAAAAATAAATATAAATTTTATCAAATAAAGCATGACGGACATGAATCCCTTACCAGTACCTGTCTGTGCCAGTGTGTTTGTGATGGCACGATGAGCTCAATATATATGGGACGCCCAGGGGTGGAAACTCTGCCAACAGTACCCACAGTGTCCAAGCTGGCCAGCAGATCGGCCTGCCATAGGCCCAGCAGACTGAAGTGAGGGGTCACCATGCAGCCTCCCCCCACCCCGGGGTGTCACACTCCCACAAAGTTATTTCATTAGTTGTCAGTTTTGTCCAGCCTTTCATTGTTTGATATCCACATGATTCAGCACAAACAGTGCCAAGAGTCCCACACCTACAATGAGAGAGTGAGAGAGAGAGAGAAGGATTGCAAAAGATGGGTTTTACTGGGCTGGAGAGGTTGGGACTGAGCGGAAATACTGCTGAATATTTACACAAGTGAAGGTTTGTTTATATTGTTTCTAGAAAATTAGGGGGGGAAAGGTTTATTGTTCAATATGACCAATTTAATGAATAGAAAGAGGCCCTAAAGGCTGGAGGCTGAACATAAACTTATTGACCAAACATACCTTCTGTTGCCTGCTGACAGAAGGAAGCACTTTAATTTTACCCCCCCTCAACAATTAAAACTTAAATCTTTTTATTTGTATTCTACTGATTTATCTAACATTGAACAGTTATTACACAGAAATATTATGATATAATCAATATGTTTTGCTGTTAGATGCACCAAGGAAACCCAAAACTAAACACAAACTTGTGCTTCTAAATTTTACTTCTTTCTTTTAACATTAACCCTTTCAGTTTTACCTTAGAGAATATAAACCTATAAGAGCTCTTAGATCCAAAGACTCAGGTCAGCTAGTCCAGACCAGAGTCCAGACTAAA
>JAOXYM010000012.1:23455291-23473592 GCA_028567055.1 Leptatherina wallacei | reverse complement strand
GCACGGTAACTTTTAACTTCTCTTGCTTTAAATCTGTTTAATGATTGTTTTTGTGTTTTAAATGATTTTATTGTAATTCTAGCTCTTTTTAAAAAAATTTTTTTATTTCTTATCTGTAATACTTTTAGTGTTTTATGTAAAGCACTTTGAATTGTCTTGAACCTGAAAATGTGCTATACAAATAAACTTGCCTTGCCTTAGACTGTTGGGAGGAGGCTAACCTCAAGGTTGGGTATTCCTGGACTAAACTCCCAAGCTGCATCAGTGAAATGCTTCTTATGCTCGGATGCATCATTATACTAATATAATATATGTTACCATCAGTTATAGGAACTTTTGATTTCAATAACTAGCATTTCTACATCTCTGTTTAATTTTTGCAATGTTTCTGTATTTTGGCCTTTGAACTAAACATATTGCATTTCTATTCATTTCTACTCAAGAAAAGGAACAGTTTACCTCTTACAGTGTTGCTGCAGAGTCCCATTTTAATTTGAGCTCATGTTGAGTAAACATTTTGTTTGAACATAGACTTACGTGTCTTTTGAGTGAAATTTAAATGTATGCATTTAACTATACATGTCACTTTAATGCAGTGAAGTTAAAGGTAAAGTAACTGCCGAGAACAGATCTCCTGTTTAAGTTTTTAGATTTGATGTGGAAAGGTGGTGAAATTCTTATTTTTATGTCTAAAGTTAAAATAAGTCATGTGATGCTGCTTCCTCCCTTATGTTCCTATATTTATATCCTGTATTGAATAGTATACATACTGTATATGTTAATGAACCTTTTTACCTGCCCCTTAGCTATGATTGTCATGTGTCACTTCTAAGAAGTTTGAGTCCTCTACATTCACTGTTAGGAGTGTTCAGACAGTAAGCAGACGTTTTCTGTACTGATCACGATTGTTGCTGAATCAAAGCGATAAGCAGGTAACTTAGAAGCTCTTTATAGTGCAAATATTGTCTTTGGTATTGATACAACGTTCACAGAATTTTAAAAAAAAAGATGATTTGTGGCCATGTTGTTCTTAGTGCATGTGGTAATC
Organism: Leptatherina wallacei; assembly: GCA_028567055.1. Taxonomy (NCBI): domain Eukaryota; kingdom Metazoa; phylum Chordata; class Actinopteri; order Atheriniformes; family Atherinidae; genus Leptatherina; species Leptatherina wallacei. Next base: position 23,472,544 of record JAOXYM010000012.1, on the reverse strand, counting down.
CTTGTCTGATTTGGGTGGTGAAATGATCAGTACATGTAGTAGTTTTGTGCAAAGGCGATTTTTGTATTCTTAGTATTCTTTGTTGTGCTTGTGATGTTCAAAAAACTAAGATGACACAGTGAGTAACCACTCTGCACTGATAATGTGCTATGAGGTCCTGTTGTATGAAGAGAATGAATCCTACAGCTCATTCTGACAAGGAGTGAGACTACTGGGAAATTCAGATTTGGGATGTGCAGCTGAGAAGAGGTAGTTTGGATGTATTTTTCCTTTGCATGTCTTCAAATTAGACGTGTAACAGATCACTAGTTAACTATTAATGCTGTTTTCCTTGGATTATATGAAAGATTTGATTGCCATGTGCCACGGGTTAAAAGTTGAGAAAAACTGTGTTTATGAAATGAATAATACTTCTTAACTTAGCTTAAAACTAATATAAGCACACCTTCACAACTGTGTGTGTATCAAAGTTTCTGTCAAAGAATTTGGGGATCCTGAAAGCCGTCTGGCTTCCCATTGCTTTGCAACCTTTTTGTGTATGTCTTACATACACCAAAATTAAGAAAGAGTCATGCTACAGTGGAAACCTCATTTATATATGGACAGGTCACCTACAGCCCAGCTGAAGATTAGACTTTAAGAATTCGGACACTGTATTAGAGATACATAAATCTGTGGCCGGGATAAGTCCTTTAATTGGAAGTTTCTATCGATCATAGAGTTTTTTTTCTCCAACTTTCATGATTTACCTCAGAAAATCTGAAGGAGATAAGATCATACACTGTAATGGAAACAATTTTGGATAAAATATTTCTATTAAAGTTACTATGAAGAGAATAAAATCTGTTCTTAAAGATCTACAAGCCTGCACTTTTATATCTGCATGTGAAATCCAATATGTTTTCACAGCACAGAATGGGGCTGATTATAAACAGAGACCTCTCATTCCACTAATGAAAGCTAAAGTTTTGAATGTGTATTTCAGTACTTTTACATCATTAACACAGTTGATTACATCTCTCTGGTTTTCCTGGTGATCATACATCATGAGCATCATTAACTCTAAAATGATGACTATTGAAGGGGGATGCGGTGCACTCTGTTTTAATAGCAAGCATACATACAGCATGACATCATTTCCATTGCTGTTAAGCAGATGCATATCCACATATTCACTGAATCAGTCATGGGCTTCTAATGCTGGATGAGGTTTTGAGTTGACCAAAATAAGAAAACACAGTCATTAAAAGCAGCACACATGACTCAAAAGTAAATTCAGTTCAAAACACATCTGCAGTTTATCTTGAGGAAAAAATGTCTGCCAAATGTAAGCTACATTGTTTCCACATGGAGGTCAGTTTTACATCTCTGACTGTGGTTTCTCCAAATCTTAAGTAAGCATTTCCCACCTTGACGTACAAGTATAACATCACCAACAAACTCCAGATCAAACAACCTTTATTCGCCACTGAAATATACATGGCACTCGTCACTGGGCACAAGCAGCTGTTGCCATGGTTAGGTTAAGGCAGAGGGCAGGCACTGTGGGCAGTGTGGGGTTTGGGAGGCTGGTGAGAATCCTGCTCAGCTGGCGCCAGCTGTAGCAGGAGGTGCAGGTGGTGCTGGGGAAGGATCGGGGTCTGGGACAGGGCCAGGAGCAGGAGCGGGAGCGGGGTCAGGAACAATGAAACAGCCCCTCTTGTGCCACTGCATATCCCGCACACGTCGGACAGATTGGATCTGGGGCGCGGGGGCCTCCCAGTCGTTCCAGTGCTTGAAATCTCCTCGCTCAAAGATAAACTGCCGACCCCTGTAGCCTGGGTACATGTAGCCAACCCATCTGGAAGAAGAGAAAACAGACACTGTGGGAAAATCCTCAGACTATGACGACAAAACATTTCAAGTGAAAAGTTTAAAAAGTGACCAATATGAGGCGGAGTTGAAATAAGGAAAAAGGAGGAATCTTACGTTCCGTTAAGAGCCTTGACACTTGCTACACGATCCTGAAAACCATGGCCCCACAAACTTGGCACATCATCATCAACAATCTCCATCTTTCTGCCAGTAAACCCAGGGTTCTCAAACAGGTGGAGCTTGTGATCAGCACTGTCCTACAAAGGAGAAACAGACACAGATACTCCCCAGATCTTTAGATTTATCCAGTTGATGTTTACTAAGGAAAAACAATGACTTCAAGAGTTAATTAAGGTCACCTTCAGTCATAAACACCACACACTTCTTCTGTGTGCTGTAATTCGTAGCATCTGTTCAACTACGAAAGTCAGTTTTCACAATTAGACAAAACACCCACCACTTTGAGTGGCCTTAGAGACAAGAGCGAGTAGCTGCTCTGACTATTGGTCCAGGTGTCCCAGCGTGGATACTCGCCCTTCTCCAGAATAAACTGCTCCCCTGTGAACCCATGCCGATCGTACCCCACCCAGCTGAAAGGCAGAAGAGCTTTGCTTCACCAACATGACCAACTTGTACAGCACAATATATTCTGAGAGACTGAAAGCGGCATCACTTACGGTCCGGACTCAACAATCAAAGAGCCAACTTTCTCCAGCCCCTTTTCTGACACATCTTTACAATCTGCAGAGAGCTCCGCCTTGCAGCCCTGAAAGTTTTCAAACTCAAAAAGCATCACCTGGATCACAGACAGAAAGCAGCATTTTACTAAAGTAGTCCCAAGGAGATAAAGGAGAAAGGTCTTCTAGATTAAGTGGTTTACAACAGATTAAAAATGTGCCAATAGAAGAAGCTGTAATCAGTAATAAACTTCTCTAACTGGTTATAAGATTAATATCAGGTTTAGTTTTTACCAACAGATTTGTGTATAACTTTTTATTGATATATTCAAGAATGTGAGAGCATTTTCTCTCTGAACAAACCAGGCTTTCATCTCTTAGAAGTTTGTTAAAGCACCTTATACGCAGCTCCAGCTCCACCCTGGCTCTTCCCAGCAGCTAGCTGCTCCGGGGCACTCTGCTGCTCCGACATCCTCCTGATCCACTGCTCCTCCACTTTTTTGCGGCGGCACACAAAGACAAAGCACCATCAATCATACATGTACACATGGACAAACAGGAGGAAAGCTCATGTCACGGCTGCAAATTCAACTCAGATGAAGAGGATTCACTTTTACATCAAGCACCGATTCATCTAACAGCCAGTTACAACAATTTATACATCCGTCATTAGGTTCCATTATTATCCATGATACCAGAAAACAGCCCAACATGGTTCTTCACTGTTGCAAAATCATCTAACTCCACTGGGGTTAAAACACCACCGTTATGAGGCTTTTACCTGGGTATGCCTGCTAGGATGTGGTAGTGTCCCTCTTTTCGGTACCACTTGGTGTTTGGTGGGGTTGAGCCATTAGAGGGCAGGGACAGGGGGGGTATTTATGGTTTATTTCTGGCCACAACAGCAGAAAAGGGGGAGCTGTTGATACAGCAAGTCTGTCGCTCACATTGTGTCCGTAACGCTGCCTCTCAATAGGCAGCTGTGTTGGCACAGGCTGCCCTGCCCGTCCGCCTGGCTGCCAGTGAGCGCTGTGTGCGGGCACAGGGAGAGAGAGCCAAGAGGATTCAGCAAACAGGCCTGCTCAGCACAAACACACATACAGAAATATACAGACTCTCAGACTACACCAAATCTCAAACCATGCCATCATTTCTCTCTTTTCAATAACACCCAGCGTACTTCACACAGCAGTTCACCGACTTATCAGATCCTTCAAAATATTCCTCTGAACTCTTGCTGGGCTATGTGAGACTTACACTTGGTGACTTGATTAAAGAAAAAAAAAAATTACCCTCTAAGGGGAAAACAAGACATGAGGCTGTAGTTTAAGTCAAGTACATTTTTTTTTTTTTTAAAGAATTTATTCACTTTAGAACACTGGCCATTACAACACAGTGCAATATATGTGTTACTTTCAAATAATAATAAAAAAAAAAGGACAAAAAAGATGTACATAAAAAATAAACCCTCAAATTTTATGACAAAGAAATAAGTCCACATACAAAGAAACCAGGGACAATCACTCCGAAGCCTCCATCAACACATTCACTTGCATTGCATGCACAGGCCGACCACACGGACATAGCCAACAAGAGGTGGCAGAGGTCAGTGGTGTAGAGCATCAAGTGACAAAGTGCTTTAAAGAAGCGAAGAGTAGAGTGGGTGGTGGATGGCAAACGTGAAGAAAGAAGTTGAGCTTTAAAACAGGTGCAAACGTTCACATTTGTTTGGAGTGATACAGAAGGTAGAGTGGATTTATTTTCCTGCCAGCATGGAGTAGTGTGAGCCAACTCCCAACACCCAGAGCCTGTCAATTAGAGCAAAGAGCCTGATGTGACAGGAAAGATTGTGCATGCACATTTAATGGGGAAAATAAAGGGAAAATTGCACATTCATCAGAAAGACATTGTCAAAACATGATTGAGGAGCATGTGAGGGCTACAAGGTGACAGTATGGCTTACAGTATTGTTGAATGCTTGCAGCTACAATCATCCTGTCTATCGAAAGGAGGGAAGACAGGCTGATTATTTGTAGTGTGTTTGTGCTGATTTGGAGTGTGTATGATTGATAGATTCAGAGTCATTTATCCAAAAGGCCCCCTGTCCCTCATCCACAAAACAAGCAGATATTCAGACAAAATATATATATATATATATCTACATTATGCAGCAACTGTGACACTGTTCGGCTGTAGAGTATCAAAGAAAAAGGTTGAGCAGCCTCTATTGTAGTGATGCGTTTTACTGTTTTCTTTCTTCAAAACTAGCTCTCTTTTAAATCATTAATATAAATCTAACACTTCCTGATTCCACTTATGAACATGACACACACTTCCACAGACAATCAAGTCAGTACTGATTTGTTCTATAGATTAAAAAATGCATTAGTGTCTGAAATGTTGTCCTATGGCAATGCTTGTGTGACCTCTTTTTAAACAAACTCCACAGATACAGCACACGCACAGCTGTTGGAAACACAGCCAACTTGTGTTATTAGTCAAGCAAGGAAACCAAAGACAACAACATCTTATAAAGGTTTGGCTGGACTGTCCTCCAGCATGACAGAAAGCAAGTCCAGGATATAGAGGTGTTGTGGTCCCACAAATTAAAACATGTTTGGAAATGTGACCCGACAGGAAACAATAGCCAACACTTGCTTTTTCCCCCCCTTAATTTTCCTCGTTTTCTCCTGGTCCCTGTTCATGTGAAGTTCCTCCAGATGCAGCAGAGCCTCCACAGGTTCGAGCATGAAATGGATGAAGCAGAGCAGCCTGTTGTTTTTGTCCTTGCTCGTTTTTCTTTTTTCCATTAGGCAAACTCTCCATAAAAAAGGCACCATGCACATTTATCGACCCAGAAGGGAAGAAGGGGAAAAAAAAAAACCCAAGACAAATAAAACAAACAAACAAACAAAACAAAAACAAAAAATCAGCAGCTGTAGATCCATCCTCTTCTACTCTCTGGGTCAAACGTTAAGGCTTCAATACATACAGATTCATCTGTTAAGGCAACCTTTAGGGGAAAATGAGGAAAACAAGTGTTAAAAGATGGAAATAATCATGAGCTTTTTGTTGCTGGCATTTAAAGCAGACACAGAAACAGAAAAATCAATTTCACCTTATTTATTTAGCTTTCATTTTCATATTGACTCAAGCGCTTCTTGGATTTCAGCTCTTTCAACCACTGGGGTGAGCCCTCCTCGCTTTAAAAAGATGATAAACAACATTTGTTAAGTGACCAGTAGAGCTAAACAATATGTGGATTCATTGTGTGAACAGGAAAAAAAAAAAAACATCTAGCTGGTGTTGCTTACCTGTTGTCTTTCCCACCAGGAGGGGGCAGCACTCGCGCTGCTCGTGGGAGGAATGGGGACTTGGGAGAGCGAGACAGTTGGGAAGGAGAGGGAGTAGGGTCAGTTTGATTGTCAGAGTCACCCCTCTTCTTCAGCTGGGCCTGATGGAAAGAAAAATATAGGTGGCATTGCAAGAGAGTTTACAATTAAAAACCATATAGCAGGGATCCTCAATCGTGGTCCTCGAGGCCCGGTATCCTGCAAGTTTTAGAAGTATCCCTGCTGGGACACACCTGGCTCCAATCAATGGGTAATTAGCAAACATTTAATGCTAAAACGAAGTAGGATGAAGAGCTTTGGCCTCGTATACGAAGCATTTTTCAAACAGCTGCCTCTGACATTTTCCATGTTTTTCCATTTGTCCATTTCCATTTGGTTTGTGTACAGTATGTGATCATGTGACTGCATGGCTACGTTTGATTGGTGAAACACAGTCATGTGATGGTTGTTATTACATCTGATTGGTGAAATTGGCGAAAAATAAAGCAAATTTAATTGAATTATAAAAAAAGAAAAAAGAAAAGTAAGGAGTCGAGTGTTGCCAAATGTAGCAGAGTAAGTGAAGCGTTTCTTCTTCACAAATCTACTCAATTAAAAGTATGGTGCAGTAAAACTACAATTAAGAGTACTTTTCCCCCCCAAAGGTTACTCAAGTAAATGTAACAGAATAAACAGAATAAAAGTAACTTGTTACCACCCATCTCTGACAGAAAAAACACTTTCATGTTTAAAGTGATAGCTGTGAAGTCTGTCTGGTGCTATACATGAGTCACTGCACAAGGAGTTGTTAATAAACATGCTAATTAATGTGGATGCAAAGCTGCTGTCTCACCATTAAAGCAGAGGGGTCTACACCAGGGAACAGGGAAACCCTCTGTGGCTGGGAGGCAACAGAAGGGCCAGCATCAGCTCCTCGGGCATGCTCCTCAGACTCCGAGTCGTTGTCTTTCTCTGTTTTTCCATCTGTCGGAGGGAGAACGTAAATTAACAGATGCTTTCTCACCCAAAAGTTCAGTCCAGGAACCTCTCCAGGCGTACAGATTGTAACTTAAAACAAATAACCTCCATTCTTAAATCGCTCTCACAACCCAGTAAAAAACTTTTTCATCCCATGGTTACAGCCTTGTGAACATTTTGGTGTCTGCTTTCGTTTACCACCAAGATGAAAACAACACATATGTAGCTTTTTAACAAGTATTTACCTGTTGAGTCTCTGTAAAGCCAGTCATCTGCATTTCCTCCGTCTTCCTCAGCTTTCTGACGGGCTGCCCTGGAGGGTCGCGTCCGTGGGGCGCGTTTCTTCCCTAGCTGGGCTCTAGAGCGGAGAGCACTGGTGTCTAACAAACTGGTCGGAGCCTGAATGTTGAGACACAAAATTGAAAGCCCAGCAGAGAACAAGTGAACAGAAAGTATGACTCAATGTAGTCAAAACACATTTCAGATATTACAGACCGCTAAGGTTCATGTAGCGATGCTTGCCATGAAAAGAACTGATCTGAGCTCAACACTTACATCTGGGAAAGAAAGCAGCTGGCTCTCTGAAGACGATGGAGGAAGGAGGCCATCCAAAGTGTCAGTTTCTAACTGCGAGGTGGGATCACTCAGGCTGTGCGGTGGAGTGGGCTTCCTTGGTGAGGGGGTGAAATTGCTTTCTGAACTGGGAGTTGCAGGTGTCAGGCTGCCACAGAGTTTTTAAAAAAAAAAGAAAGAAGGAGGAGTTTTCAGCTTAAAACACTTCTAAAAATAACTGCGTGGTTGAATTGACCACAGAATCTGGTAACAGTGATTTTAATTAAGCTGAAACTGAAAACGGGCTGTGAGTCGCTGTAGTCACCATGACGGGATGGACAATAGTGATTTAGAGAATATATAGTATATATGCATCTGATTGGGGTTCACTTGTTTTTATTTAAATAAAACTAAAATAATGAGCTGACCTTTCAATGATGTTGGTTTAAAATTGTAATATTATATTATGACCAGAGGAGGTCAGTAGTGCACTGCAGTGTAACTACTTCCACAGAGGTACAATCTGTTTTCTGCTGTTGTGCAGATGTTGCTTTAACAGGATTGTCAGCCTGTTATGGTATCACCATTATCAAGCTGTGTCCTGATTCATGGATATAATTTTCTGTTTCTGAGTAATTCTTGGACAATCAAATTGGATGATTCCATCCATCCATTTTCTCTACCCACTTATTCCAATGCAGGGTCGCAGGGGGACTGGGGCGTATCCCAGCTGCTATAAGGCAAGAGGCAGGGTTCACCCTGGATAGGACGCTAGTCCTTCACAAAGGCAAACAACCAGTCACACTCATAGGGAGAATTTACCACTCGGAGAGAATCCCTACATGCACGGGAAAAACATGCAAAGTCCTTACAAAAAAGCCCCAACCAACATTTTAACTAGATTTCATAATGCAGTGAAGCTAATACAAGACTAAACTGTGATGCATTGTACAGGGATGTTACCCTGTCAGCATAACTGTCTTTAGTATCTTAAACAATAAAAAAATCACTCAAACCAGACAAAGAAAATGAAGTCCATTTCCTGCTGCTTCTTGTTGTTACTCAGTGGTAAAAAGTGACTGCGTCTTAGCGCTTATAATGTCAGTCTGCACGCAGCATAAGCCGTGGGTAGCCAAGTCAAAGTTATCAAGAATTTTTTTTTTAATTCCTATTAAAAAAATGGAGTATGTTAATTTCACTTATAACATGTCCTCCATCTCAAGCCATGTCTAAAAGGACATAATAAACACAGTAGATGTATCATTGGAACAGCCTTTGTTTGCTGATTCCACCCTCATGTTTCTATCCATATCAGAGATTTATTACTCTCACTGAGATCTTTATAAACTGGTTTCACAGTGTTGTTGTTAAAGGCTTAAAAATGGTACATTTCATTAATTCTGCTAGTTAAAGCAATCTCATCTAAACAATGCTGCATCTCTTCACGTGGTGTGTGTATCATGAACTGAACTTGGTACAAATCATCTTTGATTATTTAAGGCTACAGTTATCAGTTATTTTAGTCAAATTCTTCATTAGGCAGGTTTCCATTAGGTCAACTTCAATCATCATTACATTAAAAAATAGGTGCAAATAAATAAACAGATAAAAACATACAAAGACATCACATCGGTGGACAGTGAGGACTGTAGTTTCTGTTTACCTGTCATCAGTACGCAGTCCTGTCTCCCAGGTACCATACTGACTGTCAGTCTCATGAACTGGTGTTTCTGAGTCTTTCCCATCCTCTTCACTGCTTTGCTTCTGCTGGACCTGGAGGCAAGAGTGAGAAAATAAAGATAAATTATAAATGATGAACGTCAAACTGGATGTGAGTTGTGTTCAAATCTAGCCTAGTAGACGAAGAAAAAGATACATTTGCAATGTGATAGTTGATAATATAAAGTTTTGTTAATATTTGTAGCCCATTCACATCTTCATCACTGCTACTTAAGTGCCAACAGTACTGCTGAATGAGCGGCAGGTTGGCGAGTTTGAGCAGCCAGCAGTCGCAAGACGGGTAATGAAAGGTGAAGGGATGAGTGAATTGAGACTGGACCAGAGTAGGGACAAAGACAGAGATGGGAGGCTGAGTGATTGTGTGTTTGCTGCCTACTGAACCGTGCCTCTTTTAATGAGGCTGGTACAGAGAACATACTGTCTCAAAACCAAACAGAGCTCAAAAAGGCACGCCTACACATGAACTGATAACCCTGGCCTATATACAGAAAGAAAAAAATTATAGAAAATCCTTCTGTCCTCAGATGGTGCCTGAGGAGTGGCCAGAGAAATTTGATATACCTGGCTCTGTAATTGCCAGGGTTCCTTAACTATGAGTGGTTCACTTGTGATGTTAATATGGGCACTGACTGTAGATCAGAGTGCTCATTCTTAGAGCTTCGTGAATGCATTTCCTGTTTTCTTTCTATATGCATGCGCAGAGATACGACAACATTGCAAAACAAATCCAAGAGACAATGAGCATGTGAGGAAGAGTGTAACTGTGAGAAATGTTAATTGAGGAGTGCATAAAACAACTGAGGGGAGTGAGAAAAGATAAAAGGAGAGTGCAGGATGTCATTCATCAGGGGAGCCTTTCCTGACAGGAAAGGAGAAAACAGTGAGTATGGCATTCAACAATGCTCCCTGAATCTGAGGCAGCACTTGTACTTGCACTTCATCTCAAGGATTTACAGCTCTCAAACGTTTCAAATTGACATCACAGGGTCAAGCCTACAAATACACACATCTCAGACTCAAATACTATTTTTGTTTGTGGCCAGGAAAAATGTTTCACATCTACTTTTTTTTTGTTTTGTTATCATGCCATCTGCCCCTCTTTTGCATCTGGCTGTATGCTGCTATCACTATCACAAAAGCTTTAAACTAGGCCCTGTAAAATCCTGGTGATAAAAATTCCAACCCCGTGCGTTTGTGTGTGTTATTCAACCTAAACACGCCCAGCACACACCCTTACACGCTCAGCTTAGTGGAGGAACACTGCCTTTGCTGGAACATGTTGTAGAGAGGGGCCATTATAAAGCAGTTAAACATGTTAGACTCAAAGGTTTACACCAATTGTTAGCCAGTAAAAGAGGGATTTCAGCAATCTTAGTATTGGTCTTTTCCCACATTGTTTTTGGTGCAGACTGCATTTATCAACAAACAATACAAGCTTAAACGGATGTAGTCGCCAAACAACGAAAAACAAGCTTTAAACATGCAGACCGTTCACAATAAACCATAAAACATGATGAATATGATTAATGAGGGAAGCCTAATGAATCAATTGTTAATGACTTATTGCTATCAGGAGGAAAGCTTTCCCTTAATAACATTAGTTATAGTCAACTTCCCCATGACAGGAAGGGTGTGTCAAGGGAAGCAAAATAACAAAGAGCGGATGAATGGAAGGATGAAGGAGAGAAAGGGCTGATCACTGCATAGGTCTGACTGACAATCTGCAAAGGAAAGGGAGGGAAAAAGACCTTGGAAACTTCTTGATAATGTACTGATTGCTGCTCACAACCAAAAACAGCAGTTAAGTGGAACGTGAGTAAACACATAGGTATTTCTTGACGAGGGAAAAGCGCTTCTGTAAAACACCTAACAGATGGCGTTACATCAGAGACTCGAACAGCTACCGTAGATATTATACAAGTGTTTACATGAACACAACACTGCAGGTACAAACTCAACCGGGATTATTATGCTGTTGAGGAATGTGTGTGCATTTCAGGATTAAAATCAGCACACATTCAGAATAGATGGGAGTGTTGTCTTTGAATTAGGGATTGCAAACCATAAATATCTCCGTCAACTTAAGTGTTTATATACTTCTTAAAATATAACATTGATTATATAGAAGTGGATCGCTTGACAATCTCATATCCTGTAAGTCACTTGACAGGTGTAAAAACACATTCAGTCACACATTGTACTTGCAGTCTGTCATCACCCAATTCTCCACTCATCTTCGTTCTGAATCTGGCTAAGGTGGGGTGGGAAAATATGCTCTGTGAGCACAGCAGTATTCAATATTTTAAACAACTGATCCCACAAGCAAAGATCTAATGTCAACAACTGTGCATAGCTGCATGATGGAGGGCTTACATTAAGATGAATTCAGTTAAGGCAAACCGAACACCATTACATAATGAAAGAATAACAAAAGTGGTGCATACAGGCAAGGGCTCAGTGCTGTACAAAGCATTTAATAAGAACAGAGGGCAAGAATGTCAAAACCTGACTTGGCTTAAGATTTTTTTTTTCCCCCTGCAGTGTGCTTAACCGGACCTAAAGGATTACTTCCAGTCTGGGGCTTGTTTATAAGGTTTCTGCCAATATGAAGGTTGTTTGTGATCAAATGCCAGCAGGTGACCTTACTGATCATTTGTTAGAAGTTAAAATGTCTGAACACATATATCATTTAACTTTAATCATCATGTATTTGATTAATTTTTGGTGATGCTCACATACTTCAAACTAATGACATCCATAATTATTTGTATTCATTACCATTAAATCCGACAGTAACAAGAAGTTGCAGCTATCTGTATGAGGCTTTGCTTATTTTTGTTATATCACTTATATCAGGCTGCAAATGTATAACTCCTGGGGCTATTTCATCTTTTCCAATAAATTTATCATCTTCAGTGCCTGCTGCTACAAGACTCCCTGTGTTTACCACATGATCAACACGTAATGACAACCCAGTGACACCAGGTGGGTGATTTGATTTCAAAACTGATTGACAAAAACTGTAGTTTCAATTTGTAAAAAATACTATCCATCACATGGCAAAAATCCATCTTCATATTTCTGTACAGCTAGTCAAATAATGGATGAAATTAAGTGGATTGTTTGTGTTTGAATGTGGTAGACTGCCCACCTGCTTGCTTTCTTTTGTTTATTGTTTTGTTTTACTTTTTAACATGTTTGAAATAAACTAAACTTTATAAAGAAATTTCCAAAGAGAACAGAAAAGCCGAGGGGAATGGTTACTGTGAAGATAGGAGATTCAAAAGCCTCCAAAATATTGAGAATTGGTTGTTAACTGCATAAAGATTGCCATATTTACACCTGGAATTTCTGGTATTTGCTCTAATTTGACACTTCGTAAAAACAACACATTTAAAGTTGACAAAATAGTCACTTTTATTATTGATATACACTACTCTTACCCATTTACTGGCAACTGTATCCGATTCAAGCATTACTGACGCCTTATGGTCATTCATCCTCTCACAACAACAGCTGCTAATGTCTAAAACTGACAAAGACCTAATGGCACAACTGACATCAACACTAAGTCATGGAACCATTTCTTATCTTTAGGAACTGACTCATGAGGTGTTGTGCAGCAGTTGAACAAACAGGCGTTAGCTTAAAGACAGCAGTTTCACTACAATGCATACATGCCTCTTGTGGATTTCTAAATCTGTTCAGACCAGGCTAAAGGTCAGGGCTGAGGGACAAAAATCAAGCAAATCAAATACGATGCAAATGCTACAATATTAATAGGAGTTAAATCAACCATAATTTAAAATCCAACTAGAAGCCCTCGGAGAGCACAGACCTCCGCCAAGCCATTGCCATTTGTTTTCCAATGACTGTAGGCATTATATTTGAGTTAGACGCTCTAATGGCAAAATTATCCCTACCTCCCCGTAGTAAAGAATCCTTTAGAAAACGAATTCTTGGATCCAGGCAGTGATCCGGATCACTCCCAAAATCCAATCACTTATTCCTTATTCCATTTCTGAGATTGCCTGAAAATTTGATCAAAATCCATCAATAACTTTTTGAGCTATGTTGCTAACAGACAGACAGACAAACCAACGCCACAGACTACAGGACCTCCACATGGCAGAGGTAATGACCTAAAGAGCCAGGGGAACAACCGTTTTGCTATTCAAAAAGAGAAACAAGGTTTCGGTAAAAAGAAGAATGAAGCATACAAAGAGTTTGACGAGGCGAGCAGGGTTATGGATATCGCAGCAGATGTCAAAGTTCTTGACATGTTTGGCTGGAGACCAAATAGCTGACGAAGGAGCAGCTGTTATCACAGTGGCATCGACAGTGCTGCAAAATGACTTGAATTCCACTTGTGCTTTATTTAACTCCAGCAGATGTTTAAGTAATATTTCTCTGTAATTACTGTTAATTAAACTTGGCTCAATACTTGCACCCATGTATTGTTTGTAGCTGGAACCAGCGTTTACATGCCGTGTACTTGCACTTAGAATGTGTGTGTGCTCTCTTACAGCGATCGGGGTGTTGGGCGCCGTGCGCCTGCGTAAGGAGAGACGTTGCTGGCTGCGCAGTGAGAATCTGCGGATGGACTCCCTGCTGCGGGAAGCCAAAGAACGCAGGGAGTTGGTTCTCTTGAAGTTGCCGATCTCATCCTCTCCCCTCGCTCCCCTCTCCACCGAGCTCGATAAAAAGCTCAGAGCTCCGTGAAGGGAGCGCCGGACATTTCCGACCCACCCTGACACCTGAGTGTGAGCCACTGACAGCTTGTCTCCGAGATACTCCATCACAGCCCACTGCTGTCGAGACCCCCTGAATCTGAACAGAGCCTGTGAGCTGAGCTGTGACTCCTGCTTTCACAGCAGCAGGGAATCATGAGAGTCCGGACTTGCTGGAGAGATGGCAGTCCCGGGGATGGTGTCCTAGGTGTTCAATGACGCATGTTGCAGGGTCAATACTGCAGCAGTGAGGAAGGTGACAGAGAGAACAGAGCTCAGCCACTTTTAAGGGGTGATGCAGCACAGATAAGAGAAGTCAGCTGGGAACCGTTGCAGGACCGAGTCACTTTCTAAAAAAGCCTTTCTGCAGTGCAGTCCCACTGGAGCCGTCAGGACTCTTGTTTCAACTCATCATGGTCGAGGCTCCACGCTGTCTGCTTCAAGCGAATTTGTGAAGCTTTTAATGTCTATTTCGATGCTCCCAAGATATGCTTGCTATGATATGCCGAATGGGCATGTAAAGGTTATGCAAGGCCAGTACTTTGTATTTGTTATCAAGGACACTACTTAGTGACACAGCCTGAAGCACTGCTTCACTTCGCTCCAACAGGTTTCTCAGACATTTTTCTCTGCCATAAAAGCACAAAAAAGTACAACTCAAACTACTACAATATAAAACAGACTATCAATAATCATAGAAACATATTATCAACATATATATTCAGCAAACTATTTACTTATTTCTATCCTATATCGTCTTTTTTAAGCAAGGTTCTGACACCTTTGCCAGTCCTCCAGGTGTGCGCTTCCTGTCCTCACTGCAACCTAAATTAAAGCCAAACTAATAGCTCCCCTGAGCTGATGTTGATCCCTTGACCCCAAAATAAGGATCTTATTTAAAGTTGAAAGATCCGTCCATCCAACAGGGCAACATCTCCGTAGTGTGCACGTTAGCTTTGACAAAAAACTGCAAAGAGAAATTGTGCAGGACAGCTGGTGGCACAGGGAAAGCTGCAGTAGTCATTCGTATTCCACAAGGAAACCCAGAGGGCAGACAACGCAGTGCCAAACGGAGGAAACGAGGAAGAGTGCTGTGGGAGTAAAGTCAGATCCAGAAAGAGGGGAAAGAAATCTTTCTCCCCTCGCCTTTTTCCTGCAGGTACAGGCAGGTAGGAGAAAATGCGTCAGCAGTGCTGCTCTTTGTACTCAGCATTATAGGACTCACCGTCAAGGAGAAACTGGGTGGAGAGAGGGAGTGTGGAACGGATACAGAGAGAGTGAGAGAGAGAATGGGAGGTCCCTTATTCAGGACGGGAGGGGTGGGGAGGATGGAGAGGGGGTGATATATGTTCTGCAGTGCTCCGTCGCTCCAATCTGATTCAGTAGCAGTCAAAAGATAGACAAGTGACACAGATATCAGGACAGAAAAGAAATGGAAAGTGTTATCAATGTGGCCACAGCATCTCCATCAAAATAGAAAGAGAAAGCTGGGGAGAAAGTAGATGACAAAGTATATAATCATATAAGAATGAGCCCATGCGCATGACCCTGTTTATGAGAAAACTATAGCTACAGCTGTCGTGCATGATAGAGAAGAGAGAAAAGAAAAGGGTGAAAAAGACAATTAACTACACGCCCAACCAGTTTGTCAGCACAATTTAACCAAAAGCAAGAATCGCCAGGGACAAGTGAATGTTTGTTTAACTCTCACTCGGAGGCAAACTTATGCAAACACCAGAGCAGACCGTCAGTTTTCAGTGAACTTGTGCTCTACAAAAGACATCATTGCACTCAACTCAGCTTCATTTGGAAGTCATTTCTTTAAGCTTAAGTGCAGCATAAAGTACCTTACAGAGCACAGCAATACTTAATAAACCCAAGCATAGAATAAAACAAAAAGTTAAAGGTTAAAAGCTAAAAAAACACTTGTAAAAGAAACTAGGTGCATCCAGATGCACATCAGAGATCACCTTTGTACAAATAGTGGCAGAAGGGTTCATAAAAGCTCAGTCATTGTCCACATATGCCCCCTACAGGAAACCTGATTTCTCTGAAGCTCAATGCTATGAGAAAATGTGCTGTGAGGTTCTCAGTTTTCAGGAGCACACAAACTAACCGCTCTCATGTTCATGTTGTCTTTATAATGGCCGCCTCCTCCAGGGGAATTTCACTATGAAAAGAAAGATGATAGTCCTACAAATCTAAAGTGCTTCACTTCCCGATCATGATAATTATATCTGCGGTTTTTGGCGCTAAAACAAATTTTTCTCATTATAAAAGTTAATAACATTTATCACTCTTTTTTTATTATCATATATTCCATTCTGTAACAATTCAATCAATATTCTGCATTCTCTTAATTATCAAGTTCACCAGATCTTAAAAACAAATACTGAAACAATCAGTTAATGAACTAATCAAGGAATCCAATAAAAATGAATGAATAATCACATCATAATCAATTCTTCATGGAAGATATTTTTTCTGGTAGCACCTTCTTCTTAAATCTGGCTTTTTTGTAGCACTTCTCTGTTTCACAACTCTTTAAACTAAACACTATTTGGTTGTTTTTTTGAAAAGGCAAGCAAATAAAAATAAAATATCACAGCATTCAAAATGTTATAACCTACAAATATGTACACTTGTTTTTCCTCCTTATAATACTCCGCATCATCCACTTGGAAGTGACTCATAGCTGCTCATCACTTCTCCTCCTCTGACGTCATCAGTCTCAGCCACAAACTCAACCAACATCGACACTGAGGAGGTGAAATAAGATAAAGGTGATCTTACAATAGAGCAGTCCGTTGTGTATAATAACTACCTTCTGTGGATTCAGCATTATGAAAGAAGGCGTATAGGTCTGACAGAGAAACACTGTAATGAGAGAATTTGGCTGTCACTTACCCAGAGGCAGTTTGGACTCAGACAGCATGACCACATGTACAGCACAACTTTCAGCACGGTACCCATCTCTGCTCTGCCGCACTCTGCAGCCTCAGACTTACACACTTAAAGCAGTGATGTCAGGACATGACTTGTACCACATCTCAGCAGCTCTAGAAAGGCTCCTACCACTCAATACACACCGGGAAAACTAATCATTTGTGATATCTGCTGACACAGATTTTGACTTTAAGGATTATTTAGGATTTCTGAAACCCCAAAATCTAAATACATATATCATGATGCATCCCAATAAAGATCAAAATAATGGACAAAAAGGATCCAGAAACTAATTTGCTCATTTAGATTATTTTATCATGCAGAAATTCTGTAGGAACAATTTGGGGTTGTAGATTGATAAAACAAGAAACACAAAGGCAGCTTTTTTCGCTTGAATTGGCTTTTTTTTTTTTTTTTTTTTTTTTTTTTTTTTTTTTTCTTTTT
>JAOXYM010000012.1:23389462-23439897 GCA_028567055.1 Leptatherina wallacei | reverse complement strand
ACATCCATCACTCCATCTCCACACATCCATCACTCCATCTCCACACATCCATCACTCCATCTCCACACATCCATCACACCATCTCCACACATCCATCACACCATCTCCAATCTTGTACTACCTTTCTTTGGAGTGATCCTGGGCCCGGCATCAACTCTGGCTTTCCCATCTTTTAGCATCTAAAGACAGTAAGGTTCACACCCTTTCAAGATATGTGATGTATTTCTCCAATAACAAAGAAAATCTCTGAGAACATTTTTATCATACACACCTGTGCAAAGGACATGCAGTGAGAATCCTCCTCCACACTACCCACAGTGGGAGAGGGCACATTCAGACTTGGGAATCTCATTCCGTCTAAAACAAGAACGGGGAAAAGAAACGTTAATAATCCTTGATGCTTTATCCTAAGTCATAGAGACACGGGATAAGGATAATTTTGAAGAACCAAACAATAAAACGCAGATGGAAGAGCTGATCTTACCAGAGGAAGGACTGCTGCTCAGAGGTGACGGAGGAGCGAAAGTAAAATCGGGTGGACCACAGTCCTGTGGTGGAGAGTTAAATGCTGGGAAATGATGATGGTTCTCCAGTCCAATATGCACCTCAGGATCTGAGAGGATACAAGTTCACATACATAAACAGGGAATCAAGCGGCCCAAACAAGAAATCATTTTCAAATTATCTTGAGTTGCAAATTTTACTTACATTTACCCTGCTTCTTGTTCTCCTCCATTTCAATTCGCTTCTCCCTGCGCTTCTCATCTCTGGCTTTCTTTTGCCTCAAGCGCTTTCTTTTCTCCAAGTCATCTGAGAATTTGACCAATTTTTTTTTTTTAGCCAAAACAATTAAATAAAAAAAACTCTGTTTTCAGTGTTGATGTATAAAGTTTAAGTTTTCAAACCTGCAAATGTGTCCAGAGTTTCTTTGGACAGGATAGGTGGTTGCAGGGCTAACTCGCAGATGCTAAACTCGCAAGTGAGTGGCAGATGAGCCAGATAGCGATGCCGACGACGGATCTCCTGCAATGAGACCATCAAACAGCAAAATTATTTTACAGAGTGATAGACTGAAGCAAACAAGCCAAGTACAAGTTTAAGTTGGTTCAAGTTTGCAGGCATAAGCTATATGTACGCTTGTTTGCTGACCTCAGTGACCGTCTGTCCCACTATCTCCACCACTTTGGCAGTGATGGAGTTGGGACAGGCCTCCAAGCTGCCGTATTCACGCAACAGACAGCGCACATTCACAGGATGCAGGAACATCTGCTGGCAGTCATCAGCTGAATGGAGAAACATGGCAAATGGAAGAAAACTTAAGCAAAAAGGCCTAAAAGATACCAACCATTTTCATGAATCAAGCTTTGTGACACTGTGCATGGTTTCTGTTTTACTGTTATATTTTCCAAATAATTCATCTTCTTGGGAATGCTGGAAAGCAAAGAATTACCCACCTTGGTAGAAATAATAGTAAGGTCCGTGGACCACGCTGGCTGAGGGGCGGTCTAACTCTGCATGGTTGGCAGAGTTCTCCTCATCATGCTGCTCCGGCTCCGGGACTGCTTCAATCACAGCCTCAGGGGACTCCTCCAGCACACTCTCCAGATTGTCTTCAGGAGAGCCTGGCAGCTCTGCAGCTGTGTCTTCTGCAGGCTCCACGACCTCATCGTCAAAAGCTGAGGAGTACTGCAGCACGGGCTTGGAAGGAAAGAAGACAGAGCACATCTTGATACAATGTTGACACAAGAAACACAACATCATGATTGTAAAGAATTTACATGGAAAATAATTTGATTCATCACCAGACATCATCCAAAGGAGTCTAAAAGAAAAGGTGGCTTTTTAGATTTACCTTGGCACTGCTGATGTTAATCACAACTTCCTCCTCAGGAGAAGAGGGTTGTTTCAGAGTCATAGAGGACAAGGACAAGTCAGGGCTGTCCACATTTGCCTTCTGCTTCTTCAGCAGCACTTCCTCACATTCCTTCAAAAGATAGGCATACCATTATACACTTGTATGGTTTTATTCTACAATTTAAAAAAAAAAAGTTTTTGCACTATTTTTTCATGCACAGACAAATTTCAAAAGGCACCAAAAAGTATATTTTTCCTTCATTTGTTAGATGCTGTCTGTTTATTAATTCACTAGTCCAAGTAAAATAACAATCTCTGGTGACATGTGCAGGTGCATAACTTTACCTGCAAAAGACACAGGGCACTCTGGATAAAGCATCCCTGGCCATCCGCTTCGTGGCTCAGCTGAACCTGCAGGACTGCCTTCTCCTCTGCAATCAGGCCCAGGACCTGCGCTGGGGAGGTGAGCAGGAGCTTGGAGTATGGGCTCAAACAGGCATCTGCAAAACATGTTATCATCAGTCCTAAATACAAATGCAAATGAGGATTACAAACAGTTCTGTCATATTTATATTAGCTGCTTATTTAATATATTTTGCTAAGTAACAATATCAAATGCTCGTCAGCATTTCTGTCACAATAGAAAAAATCCTTCTATAGCATAAACCAAATAACAGTCGATTAAAATGTTTAATCTTGATTAATTGCATGAGTGTCCCGAGTTAACTCACAATTAAAATCGCACAATTTTCTTAAATCTTTTTTTATTTTAGTATATTTCTAACAGGGTATTTATCACTACATAACACACATTAAAGCTGTTTGGAAGGCCACATAGACTCAACAGATCCATCCATCCATCCATCCATTTTCTGTACCGCTTAATCCATGCAGGGTTGCGGGTGGGCTGGAGCCTATCCCAGCAAGTATCAGGCAAGAGGCAGGGTACACCCTGGACAGGTCGCCAGTCTGTCACAGGGCCACACTGAGACAGACAACCACTTACACACACACACTCATTCCTAGGGAGAATTTAGAGTGACCAATTAGCCTATCATGCATGTTTTTGGACAGTGGGAGGCAGCCAGAGTACCCGGTGAGAACTCAACAGATCATTTATCCTTATTTATTTCTAAATTTTGTAGTTGTCCGAGTGTGAGGTAAACTGCTAGAGTTGTGATTTCCGAGCTACCTTGAATGTAGCATAACAGTGAGAGTTCTCTGTGTCCGTAAGTCTAAGTTTCTTTTCTATTCCTCGACCTGTGGCTGCTCCGAGTCGCCTTCTCCTGCATTATCTGGAGAACTTGGGTGATAAAATACCTCAGTCTTGTCCAGAAAACCATCTTGCAGAACTTTAAAGCTAAATTGTCCGTTTAAAAGATTCATTCAGCCACAACCTGCTTCTGCATCACTTTCTGCTATTAACCTGACAGTGTGTGTGTTAATCACACGTTAAAAAATGTTACGCCGTTAAAGGGAAGTTGCGTTAACACGTTAACTTTGACAGCCCTAAAAAAATATATAAATGCAACAGAGTAATAATTAAAGTATGCCTTCGGGATGTTTGTCTCTTACCTCCAAAGCGAACAGGCTCTTCCACCTTCACCCACTGAGAACTTGGCATAGCCACCAAAGCTCCCTTTTCTCTCCGCATCAGGCGCATGGTGATTACATCACCAGCCACATACTGCTTGGTCTCCATGGCAACCACACTGTAACAAAAGTGACTGTCAAAAAATAACCTAACCAAACAAAAATAAACTAAGAAGCTTTTGTATGACTTTCAGCACAGTTTAGTCTTCATCAAGGATATTCATTTCTTTGCCTTCTGCCGTGTTTCGCCTCAGAGTTAGCAGAAACCTTTTCCCTCCTATTTATTTACCTCTTTAGGTCAGCGCTGTGGACAGCCTCGTAGCAGATGGGGCACTTGGACCAGCTCTTGTCACCAAGAGACAGGTAGTGTAGCATGCAGGGCCAACAGTAGATGTGCCCACACCGAGTGATGCGTGCTGCCACAGGAGGATAGAGGCAGATGGGGCAAGATGGCACCTCATGGCTATAGATGCGCTGTTGACATGCAGAAATTGTCATTATGTGCTTTACTTCTTAGACAAATAACTTTGATATGAACAGATACTCACCACTTGCTGCACGCAGTCCCAGCTGACCAGAGTGTCTGGATCAGTAAAGTGAGCCTCATAGTCCTGATCATCAGTTACCACAAACTGGCAACTGTAACACAGAAAGACTGGATTACTTCCACATGTTCAGCAGCTCTAATACACCCCAACAGCTGCCTTCCTTGAGGTCTGCTTACTTGGCCTGCAGAAAAAGCTCCTTGTTGAACGGCTTGTTCTTGTGGCCCCATTTGTTTCGGCGTCCCCAACCGGAATGGCCCCCATCTCCGACACCACCAATACCTCCACGGGGTTCAAAGGTGAAGTTTAGTAGGTGGTTCAGGCTTATTTTCTTAGGTCCAGCAAACTGAGCCGGGCTAAACTCGGCCCGGTGCGTCTCTGCTACCTGGAGAAGATGACGTCAATCATTATTTGAATTTTGACAAGAAACTGTAGATGAGTCGGATTGCCTCCCAAAAAATAAAATCTTTTCATCTAAACTGAGGCGTCTTTACCAACCTCCTCACGTCGTCCTCCACCTGAAACTCCATACGGTCGTCCTCCACCTCTCTGAGGGGGTCTCTTGTCAAAATTCTTGCTTTTCTGTGAATTGGTGCGGCGAGGACCGGGAAAACTGTCAGCTTTGGGAAAGGAGGGCTCACGCTTACGGTTGTAGCGTTTAGGGCCTCCATTGTTTTTACCTTCTGAAATATTAAACAAAAAGCAGAATTTGGTGTGACCCAAGATATGTAGTCATATGTAGTCATATATATATATATATATATATATATATATATATATATATAAATAAAATTATATAACAACTTTTAACATATATAAGAAATAGAGGCATCCATCTGTGGAACCTAGTTACTTACAGGCATGTAAACATCTTAGTAAATGTTATGTCACTAAACCTTCTATACATTTTCAGACAATCTGATGCAATGAATGTTATCGATATAAACAATTTTTAAACAAAAAAACAGGTCGACCTATGAAGACCATGTATTTTGTGCATTTTATAGATTTGAGTGTTGGCTGCTGGGGCTTTTATGAAACCACGTCCCTTCAAAGCCATTTCAATTCCATGAATTCATAAAACCAATCACTTGTTAACACACAAGTTTGAGACTTTCCGTGGATTTTTAAAACAAGTCAGCATGTTGTAACATACACACATGACAGATGGCGACGCAAACGACATGCTGCCTGAAATGACTAAATAAGCTTCAGTTCTGAGAGTTGATGGGTCAAATGTTTTGAGAGCGACGTCAGTTGTAACCAGATAAACAACTCCTGCAGCACTGCTAGGCCCCAACAGGCCACAGAGTGAGAAGTGTTTAGCTGCCATTGCACCGCTATGTTTGACAACCTCGAGTAAAAACAACATTGCTAACGCAGAGGTTTTCACCTGTTTTTGGTTTAGATTCTCCCGGTGTTGGGCCTGTAGAGCTGGAACGGGGCGGAACCTTGGTGTTGGTGTTGTTGTTGGCGTTTTTCTCCATGCTTGTCTGCGTGCAGTGAGCGCTGTTGAGGCCGAACTCCGGGCTGAGAGCCGCCGAGCTCTCTAGCATCAAATTGAAAAACGATGTTGGAAAGTGGACTGCAGTGAGTGCGGGTCAGGCGACGAAGGCCCTGGTTCATTTCTATCAAACGCGGAGAACCCATCACGGTGACATCTTGACAACAAAACAAACTAAGAAAAAATAAGAGACACGGTTATGGCGTCTCAAGTTAAGGTGGTTGTTGGGAGTAGAGGACGAAAGCTCGCCACGCGGGGCCAAGACCCCTGAATTAAAGATTATTTTACCCGTTAAGGAAAACAATATGCCCTTAACAAGGCGTCAAATGTTTTCCAAAAAGTGGAAAACAGACCAATTTGATTATTTTAAGCGAAAAAGATAGGTTCGGAAAACCGAGCATGCACTAATGGCGACGGGTCGCCAGACAAGAAGCGGAGGGACCCGGATGTTTCTTGTACCGTCTGCCGATCTTCAGTGCAGTATGGAGGCCAGCAAGGCATCATGGGAAATGTAGTGATTACATGTATGTCTGTCAAATTTTCGTGGGAAAATGGGAAAACCCAAAAAAATAAAGTCAGTGGGGAAACCCTCCAAAAATTACCTTCTATTCCCTTTGGCTTAAAAGCATGTTATGACATAGTACTTATGATAATCAAGAAATTAACGAGTGGTGTTTGTGCATGCAGAAATTAATTTTCACAACACTGACAAATTCATCATCTGAAAAAAGTAATTTACTTTTAAAGTAAAATTCACATTTATTAGACAAAACCTATAAAGATCAATTAAATTCGGTGGAACTTAAAACATTTTACTTGTCAGGAATAGATCATAATCCAATTTTGGCCTTCCAAACAATATATCAGGTGACAGCTATTCAGTAACAACCTTAGCTATTGTAAGGATTCCTTTTTGAAGGATGTTGATAGTGACAATCAGCCATTTCAAAAAAGATTTTTAAAGTAGAGATCAATACACTATATATTCTTAAACTAAGTGAACATCTTAATCAAGATTATGATTTTTTCTATAAATCACCAATTCTGGTTTGAAAAGTTAAGCCAGTGCAGAATTGACTTAAACCTGCCTTTTTATCTAATTGTCATCCTGGTGCGAATCATCTAGTTGTGCCAAGGAGTGACACAACTGTAGCCTTGTCCATTTTTAATGTACATTCTGTGCTTGGTTTAGTCTTTTTTTTTAAAAAGAAAGAAAGAAAAGAAGAAAAAAAAACAACCAAAACAAGCAGCAGTAAATTAACATTTCCAATGCTTCTTAATACTATCTCAGTTCCATTACCAAAATAAAACCAGTCATCTATGCAGAAATTGTAGAAAGTTGCCAACATATTGTGAAGTCACTCTTCTTCATCTTCTTCACTTTCTGATTTATCTTCAGTCTCTTCCTTGTTTCCACCCATTAGAGAGCAATTGAGAATTGCCTGGCGAATTTGCAGTTTTTCTTCTGCAAATAGAAATACGAGAACAAACTGTCAAAACTTAATTTCTCTTGAGAATTCAAATGTTCGTGTGACAACTAAAATAAAGACTGCAACAGAAAATTCAAACAGATCGAGAGGTTCAAATCATCCTGCGTCAGGTATAACACTGGTAAACATCTAAAGTTAGATGAATTTTTCCCATAGTTTTCTGTTTACTAAGTATAAAATGTACCATCATTTAGTTAAACCCCTCACCTTCATTTTTACATTTAGGGAGCATTCGTCGTAGCTGCTGAGTGTTGTACCGGATCAAAAACTTCTGACATGTTCTAATTGTTCCTGGGAAAAAGCAAATGCCACAAGTTAGATTAGCATTCAATAAATATCAAAGATGGCTGACATATACAGGTGAGTTGTAATGAGCAGTACACATGTGTTGTCTTACCTCCCACATGCAAACAATTCAGAAAACAAGAAATCTTTTGTCCATGACATTGAATGCTGGTAATAAAAGGCAAAGCAGACCAGAGGAGTTTGTAACACCTTTTGCGGAAACGTAGGAATACTATTCCAGTGTGAGCATTCAGATATTTCACTAAAAAGAAAAACATAGAGAATCAAAGAGGTCAGTCAACTCTACGGCATAAGAGAGCGCTGGAAACCAGTCATTACCACATAAAAAACATACTGCAAACTATTGTACGCATAGACAAAATAATCCATTTCATTTTGAAGATTTAATGTACAACTCTGAAATGTTGGGATGTTTTTTAAATGAGAACTATATTAAATATAGTAGACCTTCAAATCACATGAGCCAATATTTTATTCACAACAGAACATACATAACACAAGTGTCTAAAATTAAATATTTGACTATGCACAAAATGAGCTATTGTTAAATGTGATGCTGCAATAGGTCTTAAAATAGTTGGCACAGGGACAGCATATGGCTGAAAAAGCAAGAAAGTAAAAAAAAAAAAAAAAAAAAAGATTCAGCTGGGCAAACATCTATGTAATTATGTTTATCGATTTTAGGTCTGTAACATCATTAACGATAAAAGGGATGTCCTATTGAGGCAGAAGTAAAAATGGGCATCGGCTCTCCAATCTGTGAATAAGTGTGCAAAAAGATTGTGGAATACTTAAAAACCAATGTTCCTCAATGTCAAATTGCAAATGCTTTGCAACTCTCATCATCTACAGTGCATAACATCCTCAAAAGATCTGATAGGGAGAGGGACTAGGCAGAATGTTTTTATTGGATGCCCATGGACTTTGGGCCCTCAGATGACACCGTATCCCTCATCAGAACCATTGTGTCACTGATATTACCAAATGGGCCCAGGAATACTTCCAGAAACCACTGTAGGTTAACACAGTCCTGCGTGCCATCTGCAGATGCCAACTAAAGCCCTATCATACAAAACAGAAGCTATATTTGAACATGGTCCAGAAGCGCTGTTGTGTCCGGTGGACCAAGACTCATCTGAAATGGACTGTTGTAAAGTGGGAAAGTGTTCTATGGTCAGACGACTCCAAATTTGATATTCTTGTTGGTGAGACCTCCCAGCGTTTATCAGTGTTCGGTTCAAAAGCCAGCACCTCTGATGGTATGGGGGTGCATGAGTGCATATGACATGTGCAGCTTGCATGTTTTGGAAGAAACTATGAATGCTGAAAAGATTTTAGAGGAACATCTGCTCCCATCCAGATTACATCCATTTCAAGGAGGGCCTGGTGTATTTCAGAACTAGCCTGCCTGCAGTCCAGATCTTTCACCTATAGAGAACATTTAGTGCATCATTAATAAAAAAGAAAAAATACATCAAAGATTACCACAAACTTTTCAGCAGATGGAAACCTATATTAGGCAAGAATGGGACCAAATTCCAACATTAAAACTCCAGGCATCATAACCTTGATGCCCAGACGTCTTCAAACTGTTCTGAAAATAGGGAATGCTACATCATGATAAACATGCCTTGTGCCAACTTTTTTGAGACCCGTAGCAAGTATCACATTTGACAGTAGCTCATTCAATGCAAAATATGCGTTTTATTCATGCAACTTCTCTGTTACTGTGTTACCCTGGCAAGCAAACATTTTTCTTTCTTTTTTTTCACTGGAAGGATCCTGTTGCTGTAGACGAGTAGCTACTGGCTTTGGAGATGTTTTAACATTGAAACTATATCAGCACTCTTAAGTTTAAAACTATAATGAGCTCTTATGGATATCACAATGCTAAAATAAACACAAGTTTCACCTATTTTACCACGTCTTACCAGCGAATCCGACACTGCAAAGAGCAGCCCCGTAGTCCCCATGTGTTCGGGCCACCGCTGCCTTCACTGCCCATGCAATGGCTCGGTCATCCAGGAGCAACAAATCGCTCCTTTCTGATACATTGACCTCGCAGAGTAAATATCTGCCAACAGAAAGAAAAACGCTTGTTAAACACTGTGAATACACAAAGGGCGGAACATGTTCAGCAGACCACATTTTTACCTCGACTTCAATCGCACCATTTCTGCCTGCCGCTTTACTTCCGAGGGAACTTCCGTCAACAAAACTATCACCCGGACGGGAGCACCAGCGCTCCCCGCTGGACATGAACAGCGCGTCTGGATGGATGCATTTGAGACTATATACGGGGCAGCACGAATTTGTAGTCAGCTTAACTTCATATCGGAATTACCATCTCACTGGAAGCAAAACATCTAAAAGTTACAAATACCCTATTACGATATGATACACGAGAGCGTGTAGACAGTTAAAACTGATCAATTTCAACGCAGACCATACCTAAGTGCAACATACTCTGACGAAACAAAACGGGGAAACCTGAGCCCTAAACTATTCATACCCTTTCGGTATCTATGACAACCTTCATCTCTTTCAGCCAATCACAAGCTCAGTTTTCCATCCATCAAACACGTTTTACGCCATCTTGAAATTACTCTCGCAGTTTTTTCAAGTCTCTCTCAAATAAAGCCAAACTGTGTTTTTATCGCCACAGTTTGTGCGATATGAACGGTTCTCGAAACAAACCGTCACAGTCATTCAGTAAGAAGCAGACGGACGCAGACAGCAGCAGCTTGGAGACGAACCATAGGGACAGAAAGTCTGGAGGAGGAATGCTGAAGAAACTCAAGTCGAGGCGCAGCCAAACGGATAAATGGCCTGTTGTAACAGAGGATGAACTCCGGGCTCTGGGCAGAGATATTTCCCCGGACCATGTTTTGGGTCTGCGGGTTGTCACGGAAGGTACCTTATTGCAAGTTTTCCCGACCTCCATAATGGTCGCTAACATCATACTGTGGAATGAGCACGAAGTAGAAGTATCCTGTGCTAATTGTTGCTAGTTTCTGATGGACGGTTTTCTAACGAGCTCTTCAAAGCCCTCTCAAATTTACCGTGTATAGAGTTAAGTGCATCTATCAAACAAACAATATATTGATTAGTTACTCGGTTTTCTTCTACAAAATGTTCAAAGCGGAAGTAGGGATTTAAGGCAGCCAGAGGGACGTCTGCTAAAAAGCTGCATTCATGTTTTTTCTTTGCAACTGAGGGAGTTTACACTCAAAATATTATAGGCTTATTTTAGTAAATGTGTAGCAGTCATTTTTTCTTTCAGCCTTACACAGCTTTTATTGTTGCCCCCGCCCATTTCAGGAAAATGTTGGAGTTTTTGTTTTAGGTTACAAGTCTGCTGCTTGTGATTGGTAGTCAGGAGACAATATTGACGTTTTTTGTCAATACAGCATGAGCTTTGTTTGTTTATTTAGTCTCTAGTAAAAAGATATTCACAACAGGATAAAAAGTTAACTCTTTTCAGCGGAGAATTGCTGTTTTTGAAATCATTCACAGATGTCCACATAGTCCATTTAGAGCATTTTCCCCATTTAGAGGGAAAACCAGATAATGGTCTATAATAATAATACCCATGTCCCTGCTTTAGCCAAGCTTGACCTGCCTTACCTACGACACAAGCGACATTAGAGGCATAGCACAAACTTTTCCTTCCTGTTTTAGGTCTCTAGGAAAACCAGGTTTGTTATTCATACCTCAAAACTGTAACTTCTAAGTACTTTCCTGTGCACTTTACAGCAGGAATTTCCATATTTTATTTTATATTAATGTATGTACCCCTTCCCATTATCCATCTCTGTTGGCCTAGTAACCAATAAGTCAGTAAAGTAGCTTAGTAAACACTGAATATGAAAAGCAGTGACATTATATATTTTGTGTGAAGTCACATTTAGTTGTCCCTCTTTCATTCAACTACTGAACTCATCAGACTTTTTAAACATCTTGGTGTTTCAGATGGTGAAAATACTGTAAAGAGGTCTAATATCATCAGACTGAATATCACCTCTTTTGTTTTTTGAAATTGTAGTTGAATGAAGACTAACGACTTGGAGAGTTTTAGTAATTCTGAGTAACTGCCTTTCTTGATCAGAGCAAGTCACATTCAATCCCTTGTTCATCCAGTCTGTCACATTTGTAGCTAAACATTACTTTTCTTTCCTCTAGTAGCACTTTATTGTAAAGCTGGATACCGGTGCTTTAAAGCACTACTTGCTGCAAGTGCAAAGTGCAGAAGCCCGAAAACAGATACTGTAATCCTAGTTGCTTGTTGAGTGCTCCCTCATTTCTTTAAATGTTACCAAGCCTTTTCACTCTGAAGTGTCTTATATCAAAATCCATTGTAAAATATGTCTAATGAAAAACTTTTTTTAGCCTGTTATAAAATAAAGAGTATTCATTAACAGTATGTCTCTATCTCACACTCTAATTTCATTTTCCAGACTACCTTTGCAGACCTGAAGACAATATCTACAACATTGACTTTACACGTTTCAAAATCCGAGATCTCGAGACTGGCACAGTGCTGTTTGAGATCGCCAAACCCCCGAACAGCGGTGAGTCACGCATCAATATTTGCCACGATACAAAGCTTAATATTGTTAAATGTGGGTTGAGTGAAATAAAGTGCAAACATTATGAGCTTTCTTTGACATGCATACAGACACTGTGATGCTGTTCATTTATAACCTGAGGCCATTGTACAGTCAATAAACTGCAGTGTCACCTAACATGAGAACAACAGCATTCCCCCATGGGGTTGCTGTGTATAGCTCTTACACTGTTGTCATATGCTCTGCTGGGGTTATTTTTATCTTTTAAATTCATATTTCTATCAAATAACTTAAAACCCAGAAGTGGAGCTCATGCTGAAGCAGTATTTATGTTTTTTCACTCCTACTCCATTGTTCCATATATAAAGAAAGGAAGAAAATTGCGAAACTGGTTTTTTGTTTTTTTCAAACCACACTGTCAGAGTTGTCACTTTTGTCACGTCATCTTTTAGGATATCTTTTAGAAGATCATTTGAAAAGCCAAATTGGAGATAACATGAGATGGACACTAGCCACTGCCTTTTATGATGTAACAAAGTATGTACCTATGTGTTGTTGTTCTGTCTACGGTAGTCCGCTGAGTGTATTGTTTGCTTCAGGTCAAGTGGAGACTGAAGATGAGAGTGGAGATGTAGACACCAGCGCTGGGCGTTTTGTCAGATACCAGTTCACACCAGCCTTCCTAAAGCTGCGCACTGTCGGTGCAACGTAAGCAAATGGACTCTCTGCCTGCATGACCGCCAGCCCCACTGCCCTTCTGTCATTTTTAAAATGTCATCTCTGTTTTGTCTCTTTCTGAACTGCAGTGTTGAGTTCACAGTCGGTGACCGCCCCATTAACAGCTTTCGTATGATCGAGAGACATTACTTCCAGGGACGTCTTCTCAAGAATTTTGACTTTGACTTCGGCTTTTGCATACCTAACAGCCGCAACACGTGTGAACACATTTATGAGTTTCCACAGCTTCCAGAAGACCTCAGTGAGTTCTAGTCAGCTTCATCGCAATCTTTGACCCCTTTTTTTTTTTTTTTAAACAATGATCCATACATTCATCTTTGTTTCTCTTTCTTCTCTTCCAGTTCGCCAAATGGTGGAGCATCCTTACGAGACCAAATCAGACAGTTTCTACTTTGTGGACAATAAACTCGTCATGCACAACAAGGCAGACTATGCCTACAACGGTGGGCTGTAATATCTGAAGTGAAAAATGGGTGCATTACCTCACAGTGGATAGATTTCCTGGATTATACCCTTTGAAATGCTTCCCTTTCAGGGGGACAGAAGTATTCTCTCCTTATTGAACATTTTTATAAATGTGGCATCATACTTAATAAAAAGAGAGGGAAAAAAACAACAACAGACCACCTTTGCCTTCATTAGAAGTCATAGATCAATTTAACTGTATCTCACAGAGTTCACTTTCTGGGACTCGGATGAATGTTTTGTTCAACATTTCTGTTGTATCTGACTGAAACTTTTCTAAAACGTATTTTGGTTTTTGGTTTGTTCTATACATCATGTTCTTGCTTGAACACTTTTGCCTTAGGTTTCTTGCCGTCTCTGCTGGAAGGGGACACGTTGAGCCACAAAGCTCTAATGACAACGCCTAAAGATTAGGTTAGTTAGAATATCATGTACTTATTTACAGAAGATGTTAGTTCATGTTTGTTTCATCGAACATTTGCAAGCGACTTGGATTTCCTTATAGAAAAATAGCTTAATTAGATGTTTTCCTGTGTTACAGAGGATTATGTAGCATGAGTTTAACATTTTTTTTGAAGTTGCCTTCTTTCCTTAGATATCACATCAGAGTCGCTGGGACTGTTTGTGTCAGATAAGCGTCCATTTTTTGTAGCACATTTATATTATCAGTCTCTACTTTGGTAGGACATCTATTAAGCCTGCACTCCTTTCATGATTTCAGATGCCGTATTCATCTGGCTAAAATATGTTCAACAGTGACCTAATTTGCTTTTACCTCTGTTCATTCTAATATCATCTGGGGTGATTGAAAGCAACAAAATTTGTCTTTAGATTTAACTTAGTTCTCTGTCTGCTAACTGTTTGATCTGCCTTTTTAATATATATATATATAGGGTCACACTGTTATTTATCCCCCTTAAGTCTGTCTTCCTGGGTTATTTGGCATGGCAGTGCTGTGAACCGTCTGTTTAAAACCTAAGTTTGTCTATAAGTGTATTATATATGTTTAGCCAGTGTTCTGATGCTTTCCATTCAGGTCCTCAGTTTCCTAATAAAATACCAGAGTAGCACACAACTTGACAGACAGATGTAGCTTGATAGTTGATCTATTTTTAATGAGGCACTGGGGCACAGACATAGATGAGATAGATCTGTATTCACAGAGGCTCGTCTCAATTGTTGCTCTTGCAGATTTGAGCCCCTTTTACTACAAATTGTTTCCACCTGTGCAATGTAATGCGACTTTGTAAAACAGTCCTTCAGGAAGTCCTGTTAAAGTTAAGCTTATACTTTTGTAGGAGAGGGGTTGATTTGCTGAGATGACTATTTACTGTGATGCTGTTTAATTTTGTTTCCACTTTCTAAAATGCCTATAATTAGTTGAAAATGGCAGCAATGCAAATTCCACATTAATAAAGCAGGAAGTAATTGTAAAACCTCGTAAATGGGCAGCGTTGTTTGAAGATGGTTTGGAAATTTGTATTTAAATCATGTTTATTTCATGTTGGAAATCATTTTTCAACACACAAATTACCCATGCTAACTCTAGCTGTACATTGTAACATTGCATGTGCCTGGAATCCTGGTGTTCATTTTACTTTTCTTTTCAATGTAAGAAACCTCTGTTTTTCTATAACCAGATAGAAAAGCACATCAGCAAGCAGAAGTGAATCATCTTACAATACTGCCTTGAATAAAATGGGATGTTTTCCAGCCTTGGTTAAGACATTTCTTGTCATTACTATTTACTTTTAAATGACTAAATCTTGCTGTTAGGAAGGATCATTAACACTACATTATGTAAGACAACAGATGGGATTACCCTTTACATTTTCAGTTTTTGGGTACCGGGGCTTAACCAATGTATCTGAGACTGCTGCTCAGAAGCACTGGTTTAGCTGGAAAGACAGTACAGTACCTTATTTTGTCATACAAATCTCAGTGGTAGGTTATAAAAATCTCTTAAGTGGATTTGCTTGAAATCTGGACTAAAAGACTGATTGAATTAAAGTGTTTAGTCTGTTGCACGTAACCCACTTTTTATATTGGACAGTTTTACAAATGACACATTTATGTGTTATTGGAATTGGTGTAAATAAAAATGTCTGACAGCAAAGCGAACACAGAAGCCTGGTGCTCATTATAGATGAGTTGGCAAAAAATGCACTTATATTCCACAGCTCACATCACAATTTGTATATAAATTATGAAAGCAAGACCACAAGATGTCTCATAAATGTAATTTTATAACACTTTAAAACAGATATTTACAAACTATATAACTGATTAAGGACAAATTATCCAAAATCGGCAAACAAAAATACAAGTTTTGCTCCTGACATTTTTAAAGTTAACAATTTTCCATGTTGAATAGGTGTTTGCATAAACTAGAAAATGAACAGATCACATTTATTTTCGGTCTGACATATTAAGACTGAGTATACAATTAAATTTCTGTGTACATCCACTGCTTGTTGGAAAAGTAAAATGAGTTGGCTAAACTGGGTACATGGTCCTGAAGAAGGGCAGGGTAGTGGACAAGTTTTCAATCTCAGGAACTGCAATCCCATCCATCACAGAGCAACCAGCCAAGAGCTTGGGGAAGCTCTTTGACTCAAGCCTGAAAGACTTCCCTGCCATCCAGAGGGCGAGTGAGGAGCTGGCAAGTTGGCTCACTAAGGTGGACAAGTCCGGCCTGCCTGGTAGATTTAAGGCCTGGATCTACCAACATTCCATCCTGGCCCGAATACTGTTGCCCCTACTTGTCTACACCGTCCCAATTTCAACTGTGGAATCCCTGGAAAGGAAGATCAGCAGCTTTCTCTGGAAGTGGCTTGGCCTTCCCCGCAGCCTCACCAGTGCTGCCCTTTAGAGGTCTCACAGAAGAGTTCAAGGTGGCTCGCACAAGAGACGCTCTTCAGTTCAGGGATTCCAGGGACTGCAAGGTGTCATCAGCTGGCATCAAAGTGAGGACAGGAGGAAGTGGAAGGCAGAGAGGGCAGTGATGGAGGCTGACTCACGCCTTAGGCAGAAGGCACTGGTGGGGGTCCCAGCAATAGGTCGAGCAGGCTTGGGCTACATCCTGCAGAACCAAGTCAGCAAGGCCAAGGAGAGACACCAGTTACTCCAGGAAGAGGTGCGAGCAGGCGTGGAAGAAGAGCAAGACACCTTCCTTCCCCCTATGCTCTGGAAGAGGCTCCTTAGAACATCTTCTCAGCAGCTGCCCTAAAGCCCTGGGTGATGGTGCTGGCACCACAATCAGGTGCTTAAAGCGGTTGCTGATTGCATCGCTTCAGCCATCAACGGGAGCAATCACCATCATGCCCCAAAGAAGGACATTCCCTTCAAAAGGCTGGAGAAAAACCAAAGGCAAGTTCTCAGGCAGTGGTGGAGCTCCTCCACAAAGCCTAGGACTGGCAGCTGCAGGTCGACCTGGGAAGACAGCTACGATTCCCCCAGCACATAGCAGTAACATCCCTCCATCCAGACATGATCATTACCTCTGAGGCTTCGAAACATCTGATCATGCTGAAACTAACAGTGCCCTGGGAAGAGGCATGAGAGGAAACGGGCGAAGTACCAGGAACAAGTGGAGGAGTGCAGGGGCCAGGGCTGGAGGATACTCTATGAGCCCATAGAGGTTGGATGCGGGGGATGTTCTGTAAAGTCCTAGGCTTGGTGTGACCGGAGCAGCTAAGAAGAGGGCCATCAGGGCTGCGAGGGAGGCTGCAGAGAAAGCCCCAAGGTGGCTGTGGATGAAGAGGGCTGACCCATGGATTGTTACTGGTACGCACGTTGGGGACTGATCACCCCCTGCTGGGTCGCCTGAGTGTATGATGTTGCGAGACCCGAAACACCCACTGACCCCAGGATACATCACTGAAGATGCGTACCAGTTCATCCAAGAGATGTGTCATTCAGAGCTATTTGGCGTAAATGTTCCCATTTATTTGGTAAAGCAGTTTTTCCTCAATGTTGTGATGAATAAAAGCTTTAATATTTTACAGTCAATGATATAAGAACAAATCTGAGAAAGGAGCCCCTTTAAAAATGTTTATCTTCTTACGGAATAACTAAAAGACTGCATTACCCAGAATCCTCAGCTTAAAAACAGCCAAACACAGGTTGCACATGGTTAAATATGGCGGCCCCCGCTAAAAAGATGGTTGGTGTGTCGGATGACTCCAGTAGTGACAACGAAGAACTCCAAAGATGTCAGGAGGCAGTTTGGGAAGCAAAACCTGCCAAGACCAAAGGTAAGAGTTTTTCCAGTGCTATCTGAAATGTTGTACGAAAAAAGACATAGTATGTAACCCTTGTGCAATGCCAGAAAAATAATACTCCAGTGAAGTCTTTATCCATTTAGGCTAAAACTTAATTAAATTAAACAAGGTGGTCAAAGAAATAAATTTATAGTAAGAGTTTCTTAGAGTGTCCGCGCGTTGGTTTACTTGTATGAGCTGCTAGCTCTCTAGCTAGCTTCTTCATCAAAACAAGTGACAACAATTTAAAGCATGATTCTGTTTGCCTGATTTAAGATGGGGAGAGCAACGCGAAAGAGTCAAAGCGGTAAGTATCTATTCGTTATACAGTAAATGGGCATGAAATGATAGTTGACTGAGCTAATGAACATGATAGATCCCAATCGAGGTGGAATTTAAGTAGGCTGTTCATCATTAACTTTTTCATTTGGATATAGAGTTGATTTAAGAAGTTTTGTGTGGAAAAATGTGTTTGCACCTTAAAGCCACTTAATCAAAACAAAACAAACAAACAATAAAACAGAATGGCCAAGTGTGTAAAATTAAACCAACTATGTAAATATGAGAAATAAATTCAAAATGTTCTGTGATGCAATAGTGTTGTCGTCGATGACCATGAACATGATGGCAACGAGCTCCAGGTTACTAAAGGGTTTCAAACACATGTTGCAAAGAAGCTGGGACATTTTATTGAAAGGTAACTTGTTTGACAGTAGAAAAAAATAACATTTAATAATAAAGAGTGATAATTTTTTGAAGAAACTAGAATTAATTAATACTTTTGGCTTTCAGTTGCATTTCAGAGATTCAGTCTGAAACCTCTTCCCATCTGAAATCAACAAACTGTGAAGACAACGAGGATGACGATAAAGGTAAAGTCTCTGCCTGTTTTATCAGATTCTGTTTTTATGAGAAATTTACTTTGTTTTTTAATGTCCCACTTTGCTCCTTGTAGGATTTCGTCTGTTTTCCACATCCATCCCAGGACAGAAAGCTGACGAGCCTCCAGCTCCTGTGAGACGGCGGCCTATTCCCAGTTCAAGGTTCTTCATATCATTGTTATTATTATTATTATTATTATCATTATTATTGTTATTGTTATTACACCAAACCATTCTACATTTCTCTGCCCTTCACAGTGACAGTGACAGTGAGATGGAAACAAGGTTGAAGGAGGCAGCAGTGTCTATCAGAGATTTGATACCCTCATCAACACCTCTCTCTACACTCTCACCTTCCTCAACAAAGTCTCCCATCTTGGAAAGAATAAAGAAAATGTCAGAGGGAGAAGAGGCTCATGTTGTCAAAAAAAAGAAAAAGAAGAAACAGAATAAAGAGGAGAGCGAGAAGGTGGACTCTGCCGCTCCTAATCAAAGCAACAGTGAGCACATGAACGCAGAGCAGGAACACACAGAAGTTAAAAGAAAAAGGAAAAAGAAGCGAAAAGGAAACACTGAGGAGAACATTTAATCCTGAACTTCTATGTCAAATGGGTCCACTGTTTTGGGCTGTTGCTGTTCCTTTCTGCTGTAGTTTCTCAAAGTGATTGGATGGTGAGATATTTTCCAGATTGTTTTGAGGATAAAGAAGAAAATTACGTCACTCATTCAAATGCTTTACATACATTGTTCGTGATGATCTTTGAAATAGTTTACTTTTACATGAAAGTGTGTGTGTGGGGGGGGGGGAGCATTCAACAAGTTAAAAACTTGTGCAGCACTGCACACAAGAGTTAAAAACAATGCAGGTAACAAGTTGCAAAGTTTAAACTAAATTTGCAATTTTTGAATATAACAGAAGATTATTATAATAAAAAGAAAAACATTTTTGTGTTGATCTTAAGTTGATTCTCTGATGTTTTAAAGGTGGATCCTCTAAAAATAGTCCTTGTTATGAGTTTGAGTCAGTCCATCTCTGAGATGTCATCACTTTGACCCTCCTCCTCCAAGTTTTTCTGAAAATCCCGAAGGCCTTCACATTCTCGAGTCCAGCTGAAAGTGACCAGATGCTACATTGCCAGGGAACGTTTACTGTGCTGTCGACACCATTTGTGTAGGAATGTAGGAGCTGATGTCTGTTGGTGGAGGAGATAGGAGCTGAGACTGATGACGTTCTGTCGTCTGAGAGGAAGGATACAGCTCAAGACTCTCAGAGGAAACTGTTGGGGAAAAAAACAAGAAAAAGACTTTAGTATAGTTTTTTATATATCAAGCTGCTTTCTGAGGTTTGAATATAACATTTTTTGTTCCTTTATATGTAGAGGCACATGTTATGACTACAAAACCAGCCAAAAAGTCACTAAAACAGGATCTGCTAATATATTCTGCAAAATGCAGTTGTAGAAGTTGTAATTAGATGTGTACAAAAAATAGAAAGCTCTGACATTTCTGATGTGAGCCAAAGTAAGTATAAAAAATAACACCCAATCACATCATGCACATTAGGAACAACATGGATTAACTACAGCTTCTGAATTTCTGTGCAGATATACAAACTTTCACAAATAGTAAAGGTGACCAGTGTAACCATTATCATAAATATTAGATAATAATCTGCTTTTGAAGACATCTGGATACATACTGTACTCAATACCAATTCCCAAAAAGCTGGATTAGCATTAGATGAATAGAAAATAGTGCAAATACAACACAAGATAATTAGCATTTTTCATTTCATAATGTACCAAATGTTTTTAATGAGTGTCAAGTCTAGATAGTACGCTGCTATTTTGGGATAATATATTATCACACTGTTGTCATAGGTGCAAAATGTGGCTTGGGCACCACCAAATTATGTCCACTGCAGAGCTGTGTGTGTTTTAAATGGAGATGGACCGTCAGTTTCAGCCTTCAATGTTGTTCCTTCTCTATGCAGGTCTCTGGACTCTCCCAATGATTGAATGATATCATATCCTGTCCTCAAAATCTCTCAAAAAATAACCTGATATCACAGATTTGTGGATCCAAGGGGCCGCAGTTCTGTTACTGCGACAATCTCTTTGAATGCAGTGAAGTTATTTTAATTCCGTAGAGGATGGATCCAATCTTATATGAACTCTCATGAATTTGCTGACAAGCACATTTGGGCCTCACTTAAGAAGACCGTCCTGCTTGCCCGGCAAACAGCTGGTGCCTGCTTAATTTTGACAGGATATTCAAGAGGGATTTCTTCTCATCCAACTCTTCCCAAAAAGCCAACTTAACATATTACCCACCCTTAATATGATTGACTTTCAGCTTCTGTAGATCTGTAGAACTGCAGATAATTATATATGTTTGATCAAATCACATTAATCTTGAAAAATGTCACCATTTTTGCATTAATGCATTTTAAATTAAAAGTGTGCTAAATTGTAGAAATACCTTTGAAATAGTCAAAGCCATCTTATAAGTGGTGGGTCATTTTGACATGTGTATATTTGCAGTAAGCATGTGTTTACAGCTTTGCGCTCTACCTGGCGCAGGCGTGTGGGGCTGCAGGTGTAAAGAATCTTCCTGTAAAGGCGAATCCGTCTGTTCGTCAGGATCTGTCGTGAGAATCTACACAAAAGAAAATCCAAAAGCAGGATTTATAAATAGCATAAGTGAAGCTCTAACAGACCAGCAGATCTATCAGAACCAGTACCTGTCTGACTGCAGTGAGGCTGGTCAGAGTTCCCAGACTGCTGCTGTCTGTGATGAGCATGGCCTGGGACAGCAGACTAGATGAATGGTACTGGGATGAATCGGATTTGTTGTACACTGTAACAAGGCACAGATGAATAATTATTTTCTCCCTATAAGATGTTCAACTGGTTTCATGTTGTTGCTGTGGGCTTACTGTGGCATGGCAGCTGCGCCATGGTTGCCATGAATGGACTGGCAGCCATGTGACTCTGAAGCTGTTGTGTTAGCGGTTGCTGATGAGACGCATGAAGCTGCTGCTGGAAGGAAATTGGCTGGAGAGTTGTGAAACCGCCTCCCATATTGTTGATGACGGGCAGAGTCTGCGGCTGTGTGGAAGTTAAACCTGGGAAACGTCAGGAAAGAGCTTTGCTTTCAGGAATTTTGTTTCTTATTTTTTTAAAAATTCTTTAGAAGTAAAGAGAGTGAAGTGAGGGCCTGTGTTACCGATGAGAAGAGAGGACTCTCCCAGGCTCATGACGCTGGGCACTGAGGCCATGATGAGACCCTGTGAGGATGCAGGGGAGGCAGATAGACTGTGCAGGGAGGTCAGAGTGCTTACTGGGGGTAGTGGTCCGCTGCTGGACACCTGAAACCAGAGGAGAGTGTCGTCATGATGACAGCAGCCTATGCTGGTAAGCTATGATATGAAGTAATGAAGGACTGGGACACACACTCTCACCAGCTTGGGGTGATGAGTTTCCAGGAGTGTGTGGCTGGGTTCAAGTTGGACAGGACTGCCCACAAGACGTCCCACTCTCTCCCCACCGCTGCTTCTGGCTGAGATCACAGCGTCACAGGAGATTTGCTGGCTGTATTTCACACCTAGGAAGTAAAACAAGTCAGGTCACAGAACAATGACCATAAAATCTACAGATGTGGTCTAAGCAGGACCAGCTCTGAGTATTTCCTCATATCCTCTGATCCTCTTTCTTTTTCACTTTTAAACTTCAGTGTACTAGTCCAGGCTTGCTTGAAGGAGATATTACCATGCTCAGGACTTGGTGCAAGGGTGGGATTAGAGGAGGATTGGTTGGTGAAAGGTGTGTCGAGGGCCAGCTTGTGGCGGAAGGCCTCTTCTTTCCGGCGGTTGGCGAACCAGTTATACACTCGAACTTCAGTAACCAGGTTGGAGCCCAGGCCAGCAAGCTGGGAGGGAGACACCCCCCTCTGGAAACACTCTGCCCTGAAAAATGAAGAGTACACTGAT
Organism: Leptatherina wallacei; assembly: GCA_028567055.1. Taxonomy (NCBI): domain Eukaryota; kingdom Metazoa; phylum Chordata; class Actinopteri; order Atheriniformes; family Atherinidae; genus Leptatherina; species Leptatherina wallacei. The sequence continues at coordinate 23,417,700 of JAOXYM010000012.1, read as the reverse complement.
GCATGACTTTATAATTTAAAGATAAACACTTTCTCTATGCTCTGTCCAAATGTAGCCCATCAGCAAAAATAGAAATAAAAAAAGTTGAAATTTTGAGTATAACAATAGTTGAGGGGTAATTATCATTTAAACAAGATGTCAGATGTAATTGTGCACCAAGATGAGGTTAGATAATGGATGTCTCATAAATTGTGTTAGAGGAACATGTAGGATAAGATAATGAGAATTAATATGATTTAATATCTGTCATCCAGGTTTTACCCCACAGATCTGACACCGGATTTAGGTCTGGTAGGAGCAAACAGAAAAAGCAAAGCTGGCAAGACTCCTGTCTCACCTGTTGCACTCCTCCACCAGCCCCTCTCTTTCCTCCTTACTTGGATTCTTCTGTCTTTCATAGGCTTGGAAGAGGATCTGGAGGGAAGCCGGGCCCCACTTGAATCTGTTCCTCCGTCCTTTCTTGACATCCTCTCCCTGCTCCTCAGCAGGTGCAAGTCCATGTTTGGCATTGGTAAATTCTAAAAGAAAAATGCATCAATCTATCCCTCTCTCTCTCTCTCTCTTTTCTAAATTCATTTTTCCTGAAATGCATCTAAGTTTTCTAGAGAACTGATGTTAGAGAAGTGTTTGAAAGAAGAGTTTAGTGCTCCATGGTGGCTCGGGTACTCACGCTGGCTGATCTCGCACTGCTTCTTGACGTACCAGGTGTACAGAGAAGCTCTCTTCTGGTTCTTCATGGGTGTGCCTTTGTTGAGGTGCTGGGAGAGATGGGACTGGTTGAGTCCTGTGGATTCCACCACCTCTCTCTGAGGTAGGTTGTGCTGCTGCATGTAGCTTTTAATAATTTTTGCGACGTGCCACGAGTCCTCCCTGTTGGACAGAAGTGAAGTAACTCAATACATTAACTCAGGTGCTGTACTTAAGTTACACTGTGAAGCAGCTGGATTCTTGTGAGATTTGTATTTGCTTTCAAATAGTTTATTCAGTTTTATTAACCTTTTGATTTCATATATGATAAGATATCAGTCACAGGGATAACTCCTGTACTTTTACCATATTAATTTGATTATATTTAGCTGCTAATATACACCTCTGCTGACAAATGCACATTTTTCTTTTTTTGTTTTCTTATTCTATATCATTTCAGTTGACCAATTTCTAGAGACGTGTTAAACAAGCGTAGGCTGTGACGCCATTAGACTTAAAATTTGACCACTCAGAGGGAAGTTACAGAGCGGCTTATTGACAGAAGAGATAAGGGAAAGCACACAGGAGCAAAGTCCAGCTCTTTCAGATCACTGGAGGGGAAAAACGTGTGAAAGGTTTATGAGGCCTAGTTTAACGCTCTATCTCTCAGTCTGAAGCCACAATACTGCAAAAATACCCAAATGTATCTGATAGAAATGGAAGTAAGAAGTATTTAATGAATTTGTTTATTTTTAGAGGCAGTTTAGTTGTATAAGATATTTTCTGAACAGCTTTTGAATCAGACTTTTTTTCCACACAAAAATTGACATGAATTCAATGTAAATGTCATGTATGTATTCCAAATATTCCAAATCGGGTCTAAATCTAAATGCAGAAATATTGCCTTTGTTGTACAAACAGTCTTTCATGGCCAGTCCCACTCCATTAATCTTCACCTACCTGTATGCATGTAGTTTATTTATTAAGAAATGGCGAGGTAATAACGATGGGGGTGGGTAATTAGTAACTAGCAAAGGAGGAACCCTCTTTAAAATCGCCCCAGAGACCAGATTGCAGAGAGAGAGAGACTGAAGAGCATGTGAAGGAGGGAGGATTTGGTAAAGAGAGGGTAATCAAGCTTAATAAGATAATAGGAGTAGCAGTGTAGGTGTAGACATGTAAACTGTTGTTACAGTTCTTGGAGACTTGGATTTGTTATACTGGAGACAGAAGAGGAAGGAGAATCAAACAGAGTGTTGAGGATGTCTGTCAGTTTTTCAAGTAATTTTTAGTGACTGAGACATTAAGATGATATTTTTGTTGCCATGGAGCTTCCAGAGAAGCGCGGGATCTACTTACTGCAGTAACTGGTCAACTTCAGCCCTCAGTTTGGATGCTTCTTCCTGAGGAAGCTTCTCCAGTTCCCGGAATATAGGTGGTGGGAAATCCATTTCTCCCTCCTCAGAGCTCTCTCCATCCCCCCTGTCTTTCCTCTCAGCGCCAGTACCTGCTCTGTTTCGCTCCAGTTCTCCAATGGCTTGGACCAAAACATCCTGGGACAGTCCTGATTCCAAGAGGGCCCAGATAAGCTGCTCCTGAAGGGCCGTCAAACGACTCGGCCTTGCTTTTGCTGCCCCGGCCCTCTCCTCTCCCTCCATTGGTTATATGCCTTACCTTGCTACTGCCTCACAAACAAACACTGCTCTTCTGTACTCTGCCACACTCAAATGGCAGCCAGACAGCCACCGTTGGGCCGCATTATTGTATTTCCAGTCCCTCTTCAACTTGAAAAAATTATACTTTCATTTTCCTCGGTTGGATTTCCTCCCGATGTGTCCTGAGCTGTCTGGTTTTAGCTCTCCACCTGCTGTTTTGCTTTCAAAGGTCAATTTTCTTTTTTTTAACCTTCCTCCTCTTCGCCCCCTCCTCCTTATAAGCGCCCTGCGAACTTTGTCCCCACTCCCTCAGTCCCCAACAGTGACCAAAGTGCAATTTAAAAACAATAAATAAAAGCGAGAAGCCGAAGTATATTTCTTATATCAGAAAAAACATAGAAGACAAGAAAAGAAAGTATAGATAAGAGGCTGGGAAATAATGCTTAATCAGTATGTGGACATATCTATCAAGAATAAGACTTTTAGCACATGGAGAAGCTTTCAGCCTTTTCTCTTTGCATCATTGATGTTTCAGTTATGTAGAAAGTGGGGGGTTAAAAAAGTTCATTAAAGCTCAACTTTTTTTTTGTGGCAAAGGTGGAGTATAATGCTCAGCGCTTCAGATCAGACATATCTATCTGTCCTCTGTGCCAGTAGAGAGCGCCGTTGTGTCATCTATAATTCAGTCTGCCTTCTTTTGTATCAAAGCTACTTAGTCCAGTGGAGCTTCATGGAGTGTGTCTTTTTAAACAGCACTGGAAACATGATTTTACCAAAAGTGTTTTACATTGTCTGTGAATTTGGACAATCTGAGAGCATGCATATGCTACATGTCTGTATCCAAACTTGTATATATTCCAGACATAATACACACTGGTACTGTAGTAGTTAATGAAGTACTCCAAATAGAAAGTCCATTACCAAAAGAATTACATTGAATTGTTGATTTAAAAGCTCTGTTTTGATGGGGTAATATACAGAATTTAAAGTTTAGCTAGTAAAACTACTGTATTTCTAACTATCTCTTCAGTGCAGATTAATTAAGAAAAGTGTTTGTGATTGGTGATTTTTTTTTCTGTCTATCTTTTTAGGGAGCATTCCCTTTGTTATGTTTGCACCTCAAACCTGTGAAATTAAGCCTTGTAAGACATTTTTAAAAAGATCATCTTTACTGGAAATACTAACAGCTTTGGAAACTTGAACTAAACACAACACAAATAATAAGGAAATTTGTGTTTGGACAATTATTTCTTCATTGTTACAATGCTTCTTGGCAATATATGTAAAACCGTTGGAAAGCCTGTTTATTTCCTTTTTATGTGGTGTCACATTTGAGCAGCAGAGTCGAGGATGTGGGCCCTTGAAAAACTTGCAAGGCCGTCTCTGTCAGCACCAATCAATAGCCTGACCAATTCATTGTTACAACAAATAAATTATCACCTGAACCCTAATTTCCTAACTTTTTCTGCTTTGTTTGAAGCTAAGAATCCATACTTTGTCTCTCTTTTTAATGGATATAATAAGTCTATGCACTGCACATAATTGCAATACTAGCCTCCTAAGGCCAAAACTTTAAATTGATGTGTTTTTCATTTCTCCTGGCTTTTTGCAGGAAATAAGACCTAATAAGTCTCAAAACCTATGCATTGCATTTAAAAATATAGTACTCTATGAGAAAAATATGTCCTCATTTAGGGACTGTGGGTTTATTTTACACGACCCTTTGTCATCAGATCTTCCCAGGAGGCAAGAGTGCTAACTTATGTTTTAACCACTGATAGAGTTTGTCTTTGAATACACATTTATTCCTGTTTTTTTTAAGACCCACTAACTGTATTATTTTAGTTGCAAGCATGCTGTGAGAATGTTTCCACAGCTGCTCTAAAACTTTGGATTTTCTACTGGATTTCCCTATGCAGATTTTGTTTTTTAATTCAAATCTAACATTTCTTTGTCTTTGATCCACTTTTGTTTTTTTTGTCAAAGAAAGTTGGCCGGAGTGATTAGTTGGAAGAGAACTGGAAAGGAAAGACGGTAAAACTAAATGGGTGAAAACCTTTGAAAGTTAATGTAGTCTTTTATCTTTCCTCTCTCTTTTCAATGTAAAATGCTCACTTTCTCTGCCTGGATCACCTTATACCATTCTCAGGTTCAGGCTATCAGCACCTTTTTGTGTTGAGCTCTTGTTACCCCACCCCACCCTTGGGAAGATGGCATTATACTGTATTTGGAAGGGTAACAGAGCTCCCTCTATCTCCCTGAGACATGCCACTGACCTGTAATTAAGTCCCATTGTACTATTCAGAGGAAACTCCTCACCCAAGCGGACAGAGGGCAGTGTGTGTGGACTTCCAACAGCTCAGATACCGCTGTGACTAATGCTCCACCACACAAACTGGGTTTATCAAAAAGGAACACATGCAGCACACATTAGAGCTCACATTTTCCCTCTCCAGAGAACTCAAAGCTATGTTGATTAGTAATGAGACACAATCCACACTGTCCATCTCTCATTAGTGTACCATTGGTCACTGCCTATCTGTGTGTGTTCTCACTGCTTGCTCTCTCTCACTCTCTGTCCCTGCCTCAGCCTGGTGTGCTGCCGCTCCACCCCCACCCCCAACCCCACCATTCAACCCCATTGATCATGCATGCAGAAATTTAACACACCCCTTAATTCCTGTCCAAATAGCCCCTGTCCCATTTCCAGAGCTTCATCTGTTCATCTGTAGAGAGTAGGCCTGCGTGCAGGCAGGACACTCGTTGCAGTACTCAAAAGAGGATGGACTGTGCTGGAGAGGACAATCACACATCTAAATCTGTGTCTGCACACCTTGTATTTCACACTCTGAGCTTGTAGTCCCTTTAAAAGCTATGGGTGCACATGGGGACACAATCTGGCTTGTATTTGTATTACTAATGACAGCGTAAATCTATCCTAAAGAGAAGCAATAACAGTCTCCAAACTTTGCTCATATCTCTGAGTCTCTTGCAGAACAGCATCCAGTTTATATCCACCGTAAGTCAAAGCTGTCATTGTCTTTGTTCGGGCTATTGATCGGCCTTAACATTAGTTACCAGGTCACATGTTGAGTCAGTGTTTAGAAGATTAGCTGGAGCTGGCTTTGGCACTAATTAAATACTTAAACCCTAGCAATGAATGAGCACGCAGTGCACAATCCTCCTGCATTGCATAAGCCAGCTTGCAATATGGAAGGCATATTAAGACAGACACATACATTTTTGCTTGGATTGCAATCAAGGACTCTGAAACATACCAGCTCCTCTCAGACATTTGCTTATAGTGATGGAGCAAAAGACACAATCATGAATTGTAGAACCCAGTGAAATCAATATTATTAGGTATGGTAATGTCAAGAATGACGTGTGGATAAACATACTGCATACTATCTGAGGACCCATTCATGCACCTCAAGATGCATTGTTGAAAACAAAATACAGTTTGCTGTTAACATGTAGCCAGAAACCTGGAGTGTGTCAGACTTTCCTTGTAATCTTTGGATAAAAGCGTCTGCTAACTGACTGTATAGTTTTTCACCTGTCCTATGTGATGCTTGAACTTGTAAAGTCTGCTCTGACCAGGTTGGGATATCACTACAGATAAGTTTCCGCCTCTGTTAACTGTGCCCGATAACCCTTTATAGGGGTGCCCAAATTAATGAGTCATTGTGCAGAAATAGGCTATTGGATCCATTAAATTTGAGTCAGGTGTATTGGAGCAGGGAAACACTGGAAACCTGCAGGACAGCGGCCCTCCGGGACCGGAGCTAGACACCCCTGCTTTATCTGAACTTAAGGTGTAAATTACATCAATGAAGTCAACGTTACCCAGAAAGTGACAGGAAGTTAGGAGATTTTCCTCTTCATAATAATGGCTGTTACTTAAAAGCATGAAATAGGCAACAAGAATGGAGTTCAAACTTCAAGAGTTTGTTTTTGCATTTGATTTAGCTTATTGAATTTATTTATTGTCTGGGGGTTATGTTTCCGTTCAATTTGGTCACATCTTTAGATTTAGTAGATTTGAGAATTGCTTCATAAATGGTTCCAAACTACAAGTCATTTCATGAAGGGCATAGGTGCTATTAGTCAATAAGTACTTTATTATGGGGCTTTAAGGCGACATCATTGATAATGAAGATGGTAGAATTCTTATTGTCCAATTTTTTTATTCAATTTGGTTTTTGAAAAAAGAAGAAGCCTCATAGCAGTTTAGTTACATGACTGAGGAGAGAGCACAGTAGCTATAGCACTGTGTAATTATTCTATGTTCAGAGATGAAAAAAAATTCAATTGAAAACTAAATTCTTAAAACCATGAGTTTAGAAATGTTCATGGACTGTAAACATTCATACACTTGTACTTGAATAGATCTAGTATTTCCTAATAAAGATGTAACAGGTGTTTCGGTATCTCTTTGTTGCCTCTAAACGACCTGCCACCGGGCTTTAATTTGGAAAAGCTTCACCGGAAGTAGTAGGGTTGATAGCAGCGAGCTTGGCAGCCATAGCCGCGTGCCTCGGTGGTGGGATGAGAGAGGGACAGCAGCGGGGACTGGAGTGGAGGAGGTGGAGTCTGTCCCAGCCCGCATCTGGCCCGCTCCCCTTTCTGTCACCCCGGGCCAAACCCGCCCAGCTCCTCTCACTCACTCTCCGCCTGTTTTCCCGCACGGCTCGGCCCGGACACATACACACACACATACACACAACAGCAGCGGCAGCCAGACTCACACACACCGCGAGGACACGGAATGGAGACGGAAGGGAGCCAGAGCAGCCTGTCCACCACGGACTCCCCTCACGACCCCTGGTAACGAAAAAAAACAAAAAACTTTGCTTTTTAAACTTTCTGTCGTACCTCTGCTCACACTTACCTCAGAAACAAACCTGGTATTCTGCGCGAGGACTCTGCTGTGCAGCCGGACTCAACTCAGACACACACACACCTCCACAGAGATATCCTTCATGTTTAAACCAGAGATGATACACTTAAGTCTTTAGCTCAACATTCACTCTTTGAAAACCTCAGTAACAACTTTGTCATTACTGTGTGACCCGCGTAAACACCAAACTCACTGAATCCTCCTTTGTTGACTCTGTAAATATAAATATTTTCTCTCTTTTTTTCCACAGCAAAATGTTCATAGGTGGACTCAGCTGGCAAACAACGCAAGGTAAATCTTTTTCCACCACTACACTCTGTTTAAATGTCACTATGTCTGTTAAAATCAAGGCAGGGATTGGAAAGAACCAATGGATTTTTTTTGCTTATTTTAAAAGCTGTACTTCTTAATATTTCTGTTTGCTTTCATTGAAATTGTTTGCTTTCTCTCTTTAAAAAAAAAAATGTTTTACTCATGGAACCTGCTCCTGAATGAATGCCCCCATTCAGAACTACCACAGGCGAACTGAGTGATTCATAAAAGCTCTCTCAAAGTATCTGAAATGAGTCAAATTTGAATAGGATGAGCGTTATTACTTGTAGTTATTATGCAATTCGATTCTTAAAAAATTTCACCTTGCTCACATTTCTTGTTCGACACCTTTAATTGAAAAAAATGTGTGAACTTTGAAGAGGAAAATCTCAGCAGAGCAGCCAAACACTTTTCAAACTTTTCCTCCTCAAAGTTGCTTTTATCGACAATATGAATAAGTCTCTCTCTCCGTCTCGTTTCTGTTTCCCAGAGGGTCTGAAGGAGTACTTCTGCAAGTATGGGGAGGTGAAAGAGTGTATGGTGATGCGAGATCCGGTTACTAAGCGCTCGAGGTGAGGGAGCTGTGTGTGCCCGGCTTCTCCGTTGGTGCTGAAAGTTTATCTGACCTCCATGATTCCTCTCTGCTCATAATGTATCATTACACATCAACATCAGCTCCTGTGTCAGTAATACCTTCTTCCCCCGATGTCTGCAGAGGGTTCGGATTCGTCACCTTTGTTGATCAGGCCGGCGTGGATAAAGTTCTGGCCCAAACCAGGCACGAGTTGGACTCAAAAACAGTGAGTTCTCTGTGTTTACTTCCCTCCACTGGCTAATCCCATTGCTCAGTGTTTGATTAGTGGATTTTCCAATAATCTGCTAGAGGTGTAACATTGCTACATTTTAGTATATTTACCAAGGTTTTGCTACACTGATGTTTTTCTAACTTTGTTATTAATACACATTGTGTATGTGGACGCTTGTCTGCGTGCTGCTCACTTCAGATGTGAGCACTTAACATGATAAAGTTATTAGTTGACACATTGGAGAAAGTGCTCTCTCATCTTTCTTCTGCCAAAGCAAGAAAATGTCACCCAGTGCCAATTTCCATAGAAACAAGGGGAATAGGACAAGCCAATCTTTGATTTTTGGCCTCTTGGACGAGTGAGCCAAGGCTGCTTTTCTTTTCTGTCCCTAAGGAGTAGAATTGACCTAAAAGAAAAAAAGTTTCTCAATGAAACAAGTAAAAGCAACCTGAAACCATCAAGGTGCGAAAGCAACAATCAAACTCCTGCAAGCTTCTTGTTCGTCTCAGGGGGAAGAAAACTGCGACTTTAGTGATGATGAATTCAGACCCTTCCACCTATGTGAATTGTAACTTCAAATGTATTAATGGCTTGTGTTGCAAAGTGTGTGATTGTGTGTGCATGTCTTTTTTGTCAGTAATGAATGTGGGCTGGTCTGGGAACAATGTGGCCCGTTGGTCGCCATAGGGACCACTGCCCCCGCCTCTCTCCTCAGTGGGAGTGGTGATGGCTGCGGGTTAGTCACTGTATTGAAATGAGGGGAGCCTATTTCTTCTTTCCCCTTTTGTGCTTTGAGTAAAGCACCTTTGCAACTCTTTGGAAGATAAGTGGAGGCTGCATGAAAGGAATGGAGATTAAAGAGAATATAGGTTTTAGAAAGTTAAAGGATATAAGCAATTTCTTTTTTAACTTATTGAAAATTAGTAGAGGTGGAATTTGTTTGTTAGAGATTTCAGACTGATTTGACTTTTCTTTTTTCTTTTTTTTAAAGTATTTTCTGGTTTCCCTACTGCTTTAATGCCACTTTCAGGCACGACAGCTATGACAAGTAGTGCCATCATGGTTGGACGCCACTAACTCACCATGGGGTTCGTTTCCATAGTGACCCTCCCCTTCCTTTCCACAGTTGAAGAATGGTTCTGTCACAAAAGAAAAAGATAACAATGCACATCACTTACAATAATTTCTTGGTTACCAGAAATCAAGACTGCATAAACAGCCGCAAACAGAGGAGGCCATGATACTGACACTGGTTCCTCTCATCGTCTCTTCAAATGAGCAGCTTTTTAAGTTTAATCAGGGCAAAATTCATAGATGATGATTCTGTTGTTTTAATTTGAACTTTTCCTCACAACATGTGCCATCTCTGCGTAAGCTCGCGGGCCATGGCAGAGCCCATTGTGGCTGGCACTTGGGTGTGTCGGTTGGATTTGCCGGGCTGGTGGTGGTGGTGGTGGGGGGGATGGTGGGCTGTGGCAGCCTCATCGAGTGTGCGTTTGCCTTGGAGTGGGCTCAGTAATCAGCAACAGGGGTCGGATGGTGAGTAGAGTAGGCCTTTTTAGACTGCTCACCCAGGCCCCCCTCTCCGTTGTGCAGGCAGGTTATCCTGTTAGAGAGGCCAGAGAGGAAAGTTCTCCAGTGGCAACAGAAAGAATGTGCCATGCTGTGACCGACTGAACCATTCCAGCACTGGAATTAACAGAGCTTTACACCACTGTGAGGCTAAAGAGCAAATACAGTGCTGCAGAGGAATTTATTGGTACTTATTGTGTCGAAGGACAGATGCGGTCCAGTTTCCACCAGCGTAGTACGTTCTGTGATTTATGAAAACTGCTGCTGCTCTAGGTGCCCCTTTGGGTGGCCTTCCAGCTTCCCGTTATTTGCCAAGTGAGGTGACAACCAATGCAAGCCGCACCTTTGTGAGACAAACTTTCAACTGAGTGGAGTTTCATAGCAAAGACACAGAACTCTTTAAATGCAAGTGTTGTGACCCCCTCAACTGTTTCAGTACAGAGCTGAGGGGGGTGGGGGGGGTGGGGTGGCGTCAGATAACCCCTTCTGTGATTACTATGGCTCTCCTAACTAATAGGATTGGAGTCATCAGGCTTGAGTTGTTCCTCTGAGATGTTGAGTGCTGTCCAATCGGCAGGGTGCTCCAAGTGTGTTTCCAGCTCGGACTGTGACAGGCAGCGCGCTCGGCCAACTGTTGCATAGCTGGGACGGAGCTAGTCAAAGGGGATTGCCCTGATTTCATAAACCTCTCTTGGAATTATGTCCAAGCTTCTTCCCTGTTACCTTGCTCTGAGTGCAGAGTGTGGTTCGAGCTCTCTGTAGACAACATCTCCGATGCCTTTAAGTAATTTCACACAGCTTTATATAGGAGAATGTGTTTATAACATCACACACTTGTGTCTCTTAAGTTTTTTTCTCTACGAAGTTTAATGATCTTAAATTGAAATATTTATGGAGGTTTCAGTTCTCCTCCACATCTGACTTCCAAACCAGACATGATAGCAGTATTGATTGTTGTATGTAAACATCTTAAACCCAGATTTTTGGTAAGTACAACTCCAGATGAATGTGAAAGCAACCTCTCAGAGTCGATCTGTGAACCATGAAAGCCAAATATCTAACTGAAGTAACGATAAGCAAAACACCTCCAAGTTTAAATCTTTTCTCTGATCAACACTGTTTCCCTACGAAATAAACCACTTTCACTCATGCGGCAAATTTATCTGTTTAATGTCCACATTTTCCCCCCTTTGGATGTGATGTGTGCTGCCATGTGTTTGATTTTGTTTGTTTGTGTGTGTGTGTCTGTTTGTTTTTGAATGTGCACAGGAGTGTTGGACATCAGGAGGGTTGGTGACCGGAGGTGACTATCAGAGTAGTCTAGCCACCATAGAGACTAAACAGTAGAGTCTGCATCTGATCCTAAAGTCTTAGCCTATAGTTTTCTCACTCTGCTCTCTAGAACAGAAGTAAAAGAAAAAAGAAAAAGAGAAAACTTGGGGTGATGTCAACTCTTGTTAGAAACAACACTGTTTACCCATACATTGGTAAACGCATGAGGTTTACCATAGAGGCTCTAGCTTTCTATTGTAGTTCAATTCTACCCTCTCATGGTTATGGACTAATCATAGCGCTGTACTGTCTCACCATCTCTTAGTGTAACAGCAGTACAGTGTGGTGTAGTCTAGTTGTTCTCTAGCTCTATTAGACCAGTATAGACTAATATAGAGGTCTCAAATTCCAATTTTACTGCCTGTCTATGATTGCATCCTAATGGCATGATCTGGTTCTCTCTCCAATCTTAACCTTGGTGACATTCAATGGGCTTCTCCACATCAAGGACCAGTTTACTGTCTTTTCAAGTTGTGTTGCTAAGACTGAAATCTAAAGAAATATCCTGTTAAGAAACAGTCAAGCTTGTCCTCTTTTCTGGGAGTAAATGCAGTGGGAAGGAACCGCAAGATCCAGATCACCTGAAAGTGCGCAGGATGATGAATAGCCCCTGTTGTTGTGATCACTTCCGTCCAATAGCTGATAGAGGCAAAAGCAAACAAACACAAACAAGCAGAGCTGTGTCGTTCTGCCGTCAGCGTGGCGTGATTGACAGCTCCCGTCCCCGTCTCCTCCCTCCTCGTTTCTCTCACTGTCTCTCCGACACACTCTCGGCCATCCTCGCTGGGGAGGTGAGGTGCGTTTGTGATTGTGGTGCCCGTGTGAGACTCCAGGAGATCACATGTCACATGCTGGTGGCGAGAGAGGCTGGGGTTCACTGGACGTTCCCAGACATTCCACCTGAGCACTCACACACATATTTACACTTACACACATGCTAAAAGTGTGTTTTTTTTTAATTGCTACCAAAACATGGTCTAGTAGTACCTACCCAACTACAGTGATGACTTGTTTCATCAAAGCTTCATACACTGACATCACTGTAAGGCACACACACTGTGTACATACATGTAGATTCAACAGTGTGTTCAGACGCTACTGGTCAAGGTTCGTCGTCAGATCTTGTTGCGTTACACAATGAGAATCTGTCACTAGCTTTTTGATCTAAAAGTGGGCGAGACACTGAAGGCAAAACTTCTGTTTCTTTTATGTTTGGAAGTTTTGAACTATTTGCTTTTGGGAGAAAACCTCAAAACTACACTTTTTGTGTTTATTTTACTGCATTTTGCCAAATGGATGTTACATCATTTAGAAAAATTTATGTAACATCCGTTTTTGTGTTGAAACATATTTATTTATTTTCTATTTTGGCCAATACGTATTGTTGTGAACCAAGTTTCTGCCACTTTTTTAGTCTTACACACACTAGACTTCACTGTTTCCATGTCTATATTTATTTTCAGATTTTTTTTTATGGATAAAAACCCTTTGACTTTGATATATCAACAATATTCTTAAGCTTGGCTAAAATTTCTTTCACTGTCAATGATCAGCTAAAAAAAAATGCCTTGAAGTCAGTTGGATTTTAGAGTAAACTTTACACAAAACATCTTCCCGATCTAGCTTCCTGGACAGTCATAAAAGGTGCGATTCTATTTTTTTAAGTTTTGAATTGCGCAAGCTTGATAAGCCTGAAAAATAGATGTTTTTTAACTTAGAGCAGCTGAATACACGTGCCAAACCAAGGGGATAACATGGACCCTGGATTTCACCTTTATTGCAGAGTTTCTAAAGAAAGAAAGACCAGGCTCTGATATCAGAGTACGGCGAGGGAAGGTGACTGTTCTGGCTGGTCCCTCTGGGTCGCAGCACATCACTAACCAGTCCTCTCGTTGTCTGTATCCTCTCTTGTAGATTGATCCAAAGGTTGCTTTCCCTCGGAGAGCTCAGCCCAAGGTGAGTTGAATTGTCCTTCGTTATGATGTGCATTGTTTGCACCAGCTTGGTCTGTGTGGATTGAGTGTTTCAGTCTCTTATCTGAACTAATGCTGCGTAATCTGATGAACGTGGCAGCTGCTGAACAGAAATGTGAGCGTTTGTTAACAAAAAGCTTCGGACTTTTAGTTTTTAACCCACTTAAAAACCTGTTTCGTTTTTCCTGCGAGCTCCGTCGTGGATAGGACTTCTTTGTCTTTTCTAAAGTCTCTGAGAAATCAAAGGAATCGCATGAAGAAGGAATACTGTGATAGATAAAAGAAACCAAGTGTAGCTTTATGAGTTTAAATGGAATTTCTCTTTTTTTTAAGTGTTGTTTTATCAGTAAAGATAATTAAAAAAGACAAACTAGCACAGGAAAAAAGGGTCATTAGTTTTGCAAGAAGTCCTTTTTTCCACATTTTATTGTAGTGTTTTAAGATTTGACTGCAGCTGGTGCATAGTGCTGTTTTAAACATCAGTTAATTATTTAGTTGAATGAGAGATGATTGACCAAATATTTTTGGTAAAAAATTATTTAGAGCAAAAGTACTGAGTGTGTGAAGAGCAACTGTTATGAATCAGAGTAAGATTTTAACATCAAAGATGTAATAACACAGAGAACTGCGTCAAATAAATTTAGCCATTAACTGGTCAATGCCACAAATCTGCATTTAAAATCTGGTTCACAGAGTTTTGCTGCAGATCTTATTGTTTGAGATTTCTGCATCATCGTTAGAGTAAAAGGTCAGAGAGGGTCAACACCATTTCTACTCTGATGCACACAGGCGGTTCCCTGAGTGAGTGGAGTCTGCACACCATTGGCGGGATTTGAAACGCACCCTCAGATCTAACAGCTAGAAATTACTTGGATTTTATACGAAAGAAGGAACATGAGATAAACGTTTTTAGCTGTCTGCATCACTTAGCCGGTGAATCGTCATGGTGAATCCGTGAATGCTAATACAGCTAGCACAAGCAGCAACAGAGAAAATAAAAACCACAGATAGTAAAGACTTTCCATATCACGATTTAGACACAATACAAAGAATTTTAAATAATCATAGCATCTGTTATTTAATCAGTGACAAATAATGACCCCGTGAGGTGGAAAGTGAGTCTTTGGTGACGTGGCACCTACAACAAGGGATGTCACAGTTACAGATTTTATTGGTACGATTATTGTCAAAGAAATAATCCCAATTTCACGATTATCACAATTATTATGCGTCAATTGATTTCCCAACATTATAAATTACAAGTCTATAAGTTTTAATCAGGGATGTTAAAAAATAATTAGTTTATGCAAAGATATTAATCTGTGGAATTAACGCCTTTTCTTTTTCTTTCAGCATTAACAACAAAGTTTGCCATATTAAAAATTTGGCATTATCTCAGCCAGAAAAGATTATTTTAGGCATGTAGGGGCCTTAACATTGAATCCATCAAAAACGTTTGATACCTCGATTAATTGTGAAATTAAATAATCGTGACATCCCGACCTTCAGTAGGAACATATCTCGCCAAAAAGTGTTCAAGACTTGTTTTATTGTATTTTTCCAGTGCTACAAAAAGATACAAAATACAGGAGTTTTCCTGTATTTTATCTATTTAAAGTTAACTAAACAATGTGACATTTCAAGACATGTATTTCTAAAAATCTACATTGAAGAAATATATACAGTATTAGACTGCAATAAATCAAGCCAAGTCATTTAGTTTGTAACTATTTTGTTTAGCTTTTAACTGTTGCAGATGACTCTTAAAGATGGATGACACGTTTTGATTGCTGGATTATACCAATGTACCTTTTTTTTCCCATGCTGTTTTTTGTCCAGTTAAGAAAAAGTTATCCCAAAATGACCGTTTTTTTAAAATTAAATCTTGTGAAATGATGTGTTTATCTTGTTGCAAAAGACAATGAAGCTTCCTGCTAATTCCCAATGTGATGATACAAGCTACTGTACTCCTGTGTGTTTGGGGGCAATGTTGAAAAACCCCCACAGTATTCTACACTGGAAGCTTTAATTTAGCTTACCATGACATAGACTTGGTGTGGTCCAGCACAGAGTATCATTAAAAATTATATAAATAATAGATTTAGCTGAAAATGCATGTATTTCTAATTAACTTAGTTAATGAGTGCCTCTCTACTTCCAGCTGGTGACTCGAACCAAAAAGATCTTTGTGGGCGGCCTGTCAGTGAACACAACTATCGAAGACGTCAAGCAATACTTTGACCAGTTTGGGAAGGTGAGTGTCGTTTAAGAGAGCTTTATAATTGTGGTGTCTGACATGACACCACAATGACTGAGAATATTAAAAAAAAAAAAAAAACCTAATAGAAGAAATGGTGGGTTAGATGCTGAAGTTGGATAACTTTGGTAGTTCTAATGGATATGAACGTTTTTCTTGGTGCAGAACCAGATCAACAGCTTAGAAACACATAGTACCACATCCCACCAGCTCTGTTGATTCTGATTCACCACAAATTCTCAGAGAAAAACTTCACTTTGAGTCAGGCGGCTGCCCGGAGATGAAGGAGTTACTGCGATGAAGAGGAGGAGGGCGAGAAAGGGCTGGAGGAGAGTAAGAGGAGGAAAAATAACGAAGCTGTGAGGCTCCGGGAGCAGCAGGCGAACTTTGGGGGACTGGAAGAGGGAGTGGAGGGAGAGGGGATGGTGGGAGGTGAAGGAGGGGGGTATAAAAGTTTTGTGCTGAGTGTGTGGTGATGGTGAGGAAGGAGGAGGGATTATCAGAATCTGAATTAATCTGATGTAACAGCTGCTACTACCCACAACCCCCTCCTGGCCTGTTACCGTGGTGACCTGGCTTGCCCATTGTCACCATATAATTCTGTGGGTAAGGGGGTTTTTGTTCTGAAGGAGGAGGGATGAGGTGGTGTTTGGGGGTGTTAGAATGAGAGCGTTGGTGGGGGTCAAATTAGCAGTTTAGTAACAATAAATACAAGTTGAATGATTCTGAAAACCCAACAAACTTATCATTCAGCTCCCATCATTTTTATTTCTTAAAATATTTCATTCTTAAAGTTTTTGCAAGTTTCTGATATATAATTTATAAAACTCTTTAATGCTTGAGGCAGAGAATAGATGATGGGCTGACAAAGGCACTGACTGGGGAGGGAGGGCCTTACTTGTGGAAGCGTAGGGGAGGGAACTGGGGCAAAGATGGGGTGTGTGTGGTTGGGGGGGGGGGGGTAACGGGGGGGGGGGGGGGGGGGGGGGGGGGGGGGGGGGGGGGGGGGGGGTAACGAGGGCTATTATGCGTCTGTACAAAGCAAGGCAAATATTTTGTTAGTTTGTGAAGAAGTTATCTGCATACTAGATGTTCTTGGATTTTTTTCTAGCTAAGTAATGTGAAATGACCATCAGTAAGCCGGTGCAACATGGTGGATACTTTTTTTTCTCTTCATTTTTGGTGGTTTGTTTTGCAAATAAATGAAACCCACCGAAAAAAAGAGAAAAAAGAATGAATAAAAAAATCATCTGAAAGTTTTCATCAGTCTGCAGCTTGAGCTCCTTGAAACTTTTTTTTAAGTCAAAGGTGCAAAAACTGCTTTTCAGTCGCCACGTTTCAGAGTGCGCGGCACTTTATTTTCAGTGCCAAAAGCTTTGGCCTCGAGTTTCTCTCTGCTCCCTCTTCAATCATAACGTCTAGATGAATTTTTGCCGAGAGAGATATCGAGGGATGGATGGTGAAATGTAGGCTGCAGCCATCCATGGAAGTTCCTGATTAGACTGCCTCACTGGACCTTTTGTGTCCCGTCCTGGTGAGGACAAAGGAGTGCGGAGAGGGATGGGCAGCGGATAACAGGGAAGATGAGAGTTGGGGAGAAAAAAAAAAAGGATGAGAGGGAATATTGTTTGGCCGTACGCCATTCAAAAAATGCTCAATGTTTGAAATATTGACCAATGATGTGCAATTTATTCTATTTGTGGTGTTAAACATACTGTAGTTGTGATGTTTTACTTACATCCTCCAGGGTGATTTGTGAGGTTTTAGCTCATGATGGGATTGTATGGGATCTGTGAGTTAGCCTTGTCAGATAATGTCTCTTTCTCATGAATCTAAGTGTGTTCCGGGCATTGCTCTCCTTGCTCTTGGGGAGTATTAATTGTTGTAAATTCTGATAATCTGGGGAGTTTCTTCTAATTATGTTAAAAATAAAACATAAAAGTTTTGTTTTTGCAGACATATAAAGTTGTATGCAGAGAGCAACTGTTAGGCTGGAAGCAAACAGTGATTTGAGAGGCAGACTACAGAGGTCCCCTTTCACACTGACACTCTTCACTCACCTTTGACCTTTCTGTGGGCAAAATGCCCTCAGGGGTTTACACACACACACTCACACACAGAGACACTGCCCTATCACTGACACTCCTGTTCGACTGTGACAGATTATTCTGTGGAGCACATCCAGTAAACTTATTATAGACCAAGAGCACAGATGAATTTACCAAATGTTTATGAGGACCTTCATGTTCAGACTGGAATATAAACATGTCAGCTTGTGACAAGAGGAAGAAGGGGAGAAAGAAGTCAGAGAAAGAGTGGGTCAACTTTGACATAAGAAACTGTGTGTGTGTGTGTGTGTGTATGTTCGTATTGAATAGACACCTGTGTCTTTGCTCCATAAAGGGAGGCTGGGCCGGAGGGAGAGGTCAAAGGGAGAGGAGGAGGAGGAATTATGGCTGACTGTGCCAACAAACAAAGCCTCCAGGCCTCTTTGTTCTTCCTCTCCCTTTGTCTCTTCTTTTTCTTTCCTTTCCACTTTGACACAATCTTTCTCTCTCTTGCAGGACTCTCTGTACTCTCTTTCTCTAAAACTCCACCTGTCGCTATTCCTCTCACTATCAGCTCTCCCCTCTCATCGTGTCTCCACCTGCCCACAGGATTCACCTTTCTGCTTGTGACTTGCTGCTCGGTTATGTCAGCGTTTTCTGTCTTTGTGGCCCATTTTGTCTCACTGGCTCAGTCCCACCATTCATAAAAGCCTATTTGATGTTGGCTGGTGTTCATTTTTATTTATTTATTTATTTTAGAGGACTTTTTGTACAGTTGCCATGGGAATGTCAAACTCTGAAGGAGCAGAGAGGGGTGGTTTCTGTGAGGACTGTGACTGAAACAGTTTAGCTGCAAACACAACTTCCAGCTTTTTCTGCTTCCGGTTACATCTGTTAGCTTTATACAGCTCTGGGGCTTGTTTTACAGTTTTCAACATATTTTCCTGTCTTTACCCCCTGGGCCTCCTCTTTGTAACCTGTCGCTCGTCTCCAGTCCCCTCCTTCCCCCCTCCTCCCTCCTCTCTGTCCATCTGTTGCTGAGCCTCCCTGCAGAACTTGAGAAGGGCTGAGGTCAGGCAATATGCCGCGTGGCAAGACGGAGCACTGCGTAAAAGCCTGTGTTGTTTGTCTCCCCTCAGGTCGACGATGCCATGCTCATGTTTGACAAGACCACAAACAGACACAGAGGTGAGACGGACTAACCCTTCCCTCTACCCAATCATTCCCTGTGTCCCTTCTTATTCTGGATTTACTAGTCTTCCTTCAGACCTTCCTGGGTGTCTATTGATCCCACAACCCCCCACACGAGTCTCCTTCCTGTAGGCTGATCTGGAAGAGACGAACAGGGCTAGTCTAATTAGCCAGTCCTATAATCGGGATCAGGATA
The DNA here is from genome assembly GCA_028567055.1 of Leptatherina wallacei. NCBI lineage: Eukaryota > Metazoa > Chordata > Actinopteri > Atheriniformes > Atherinidae > Leptatherina > Leptatherina wallacei. The sequence continues at coordinate 23,398,768 of JAOXYM010000012.1, read as the reverse complement.
AAGCCTCCTTAAGCACCTCCTCCCCACCCTGGGATTGATCGATTATGACAGCCTACCAGCTTTGCCCGGTCCTTCTGGCCGGGAAGGGAGGGAAAAAAAGGATGAGTGCAGAATAGCAGCATTGAAAGGGGGGAAGGGGGGCAAATGTGTTAAGCGGCTATTACAGCACTAATTACTGCAGACTATTAGCTCTACCACTGTACAGAAAGGTCTACTGTCTAATTCCACCATACTGAAGGGATTTTTTTAACCATAAACCTTGTGCTCATTAGGGTTTGGCTTTGTGACGTTTGAGAATGAGGACGTGGTGGAGAAAGTCTGCGAGATCCACTTCCATGAGATCAACAACAAAATGGTGAGCACCTTGATTTGAACTTTGGTGTCACAGTGTTATGTAGAAAAATAAGCAGGACTTATTTTGGTCTTGTCCGGAAACAGGTGGAGTGTAAGAAAGCTCAGCCCAAGGAGGTGATGTCCCCCACTGGCTCAGCGAGGGGGCGCTCTCGTGTGATGCCCTATGGGATGGACGCCTTCATGCTGGGCATTGGTATGCTGGGTGAGTTAGTATTGATCAAGACAGGAAGGATGTGGCCGCACACCTGAATCTGACAGTTTCTACTACTGGATTAAAGGCCTTGCTGCTTTAAAGGTCATATGGCACCTCATGGGGAGAGTGCTGACTACTGACGTGGGCTGCTGACCCCACCATATCTGGCTTGTTTTATCTATACTTAAGAGACTATAGTGTACCGAAATGAAAATTAATAATATGGGATATGCTCAAACCACCTGATACATCTCAGTTATGTTTTATAGTGTCTTCAAACACTAAAAACAGCAGTTAAATATTTCTAACCTCAAATAGTTGAGGTTAAAAAGAGGCAAATTTGAAAAATCCTGACTGGTTGAGACACAGAAAGGCTGGATATTACAGTTTCAATCAACTCAAAGGCACCTCTTTTATCAACACCCCCTTTTCAGACATTTTTCTTAAAATTTTCTTATTATCCATCTGAAGCTCTCATAACTAACGAAGAGGTCTTCATAGCCTCATTAGAGCAACTTTCCAATAATTTGGACGATCCCTGCAGAGACAAAGCAATGGTTTTACTCAGGCTGTATGCAGGTTTAAAGATAGTGAAATGGCCCTTTAATTCTGATGCTTTCATTGTCATAATCAAAACTTTCCAACAACAAAATCTTTCAAATTTCCTTTTCTAATAGTTTTGTCTTGTTTTGATGGTAGTTTTGATTCTGTTGAGCAAGCTGAAGCTAAACTTGCCACACCAATACTACCACCTACTGTCCAGTCTGAGAACTACTTTCTAAAGTATTTTAGTTTTTTAATTAGCCAATACAGATCAAAAGATATTAAGCCCCACTGAGGAGAAATTTAAAAAATTAAAACTCTCTGGTCCTGAATTGTAGCTCTCATAATAGATAACATCACTGTTAACACTTATAGTGTTGTCCTGAGGTAAGTTTTCCTAGTATCTGGTTGCAAGCAGAGAAAATCAGTGTTACTTGCACTGCTGGGAGTGAAACTGAAGACAAAACATGTAATCTGCTCAGTCCTGTCTTTGTGAGGAAAACCAGACCATGAGTATAGAATATCATCCACCTGCACGTCACAGATTGTAGAAGGCTTCTGTGCTACTGTATCAACACACACACCTATTTCTCCATTCTTATGCAGTTTATCATTGGCTCTGAAGTGACTCATATTTTTTATTTTTTTTACTTATTTTCTCCGTACAGGTTATCCAGGCTTCCAGACTGCCACTTACACCAGTCGGAGCTATGCAGGCATCACTCCTGGATACACCTATCAGTTCCCTGGTAATCAAAACCAACTCACACAGCTTCTGTCAAACTGAGAAATGAATGTAGTCATATTTCATCGGGAGAGTTCAAGTGAATACCACTGGCAATGCCTAGCACAAGGACATTTTTAAGAGTTTTTTGGGGGGCGAGGTTGTAAATCAGTGTAAAAACTGACACTAAAAATCATTCTTGCATGTTTTGTAAATGATGAAATCACAAGAAAAATAATCTGCTTTTTCTTGCGTCTAATAGTCTGAAATGACTTGCAGCAACTTGCACCTCCAGCTTTGTGTGGGTGAAGAAATGATACAACAAATGTGTAATGTTTGGGTAAAACGACTCACTGTGTTGGAATTGTCATGTGGTTTGCAATGTTTATCTAAAACTGTGTTAATCCACTGAGCAGCAGATTGAAATGTGTTTGAATGGAAAGGTGTTCTGTACCAATAGATTACTCAGTAAAAAAAAGGATGTGTCATTGCTAATAAGAACTGAAAAACCTTTAACCGTATCTGCAAATACACAATCAATAACAGGAGCAGTTTTACATTGAATTAACAGTAGACACACTGTCACAAATACAAACATGTCTCCATAGGTGCACATGACACACTCTGAGTGGAAATGGCTGCTTGTAAATATCAGGGAGTGGAATTGCTTTGCTTGTGTGAGTGTTTGTGTGCATGTGCATTCTAGCATGACTGTGTATTTCAGTGGAGTGTGTGTTGCTAAGCTGGGAGATAATCCCAAATTTAGATTTTTCACTTATTAAAAATGTAACACGTGCTTTTTAAATGTGAAATCTTTACTTGAATTTGAAGTTATTACATTGTTTGACAAATTTGTAACATTTGCTTTATTTCTTGCTATTTCAGAATGATTACTGGGAGCATTTTTTACTCCACTTTGTGGACTATAAAGCATCTTTCCATCCTTTAATTCCTGTTTGCATTCCTCAAGCCCTGTGTGTTTCACCTCCTCACCTTTGAGGTGTTTCCCTTGCCTTAATGTGTGTGCGTGTTGTCCTTGTTGGTGGCGGCGGTGTGTGTCTCAACAGCACTCTGATGTTTCTGTTTTAGAGTTCCACTTAGAGAGGACTCCCCTTCTGACTTCACCCCACCCCCCTGAGCTCACAGGTCAGTCAGTCCCTCCTCTGGATTTTACAAGCAGCATGTTGTCAGTCTGCTTCACAACACATTAGCATCATCACCTGATCACTTTGGTTGTGTTTGTCAATCCTCCACGGTGTTTATCTAAAGGCAGGATTGCTGACAGTAATGGGGAAGGTTGTAATTGTTTAAAAGGCTTCTTTACTTCATCAGAAGCCCTCTGTTGTTATATGATAAATGACTTGTAGTATGATTCTGTTGCTTGTTGCATGCTTCCAAACCAAGATGTTTTTAACCTGGTTTTTTTCCTTTTCTATCTTTCCAGCAATTCCTCTTACAGCTTACGGACCAATGGCTGCAGCAGCGGCGGCGGCGGCAGTAGTCCGAGGTATAAACATGTCAAGTAAAGGTCAAAGCTAAAATCAAATTTAGCTGGATTGTTAACATTTTCTTATTAGCAATAAGCACAGCAGAGGCTGGCCGGAAAGGTTTTTCTTTGTTTGTTTGATTCATTTCAGATTTAATTATAAATGGAAATCGGTTCAATGTTTAAAAAAAAAGTGTAAATATAATTTTGAGCTAAAGTGGTAGATTATCTCATTTTCATCCCCTGAACATGCTGCTGGTCTAACCAAAAGAGATACACATGAAAAATCATATCGGAGAAATTACTTTCAATCCTTAAAGATTTGAAAATTTACATTTTAATATCTGTGTCCTTCTTCATTAATTTAGTTGGTGCTCGCTTAACTGTTACACTAAAGTGGTTTAGACTGCGTGACCCAATCCTTCATTCTTCTCTCTTTTTGCACTCCACGATATCAAAGAATTAGTTATCAGCAGAGGATTTAATTCATGTCACAAGACTTGATTTATGGATTTTCCAGGATTAAAAATCAAACATCTTTCTTCTGGTTTTAGGCTCCACCCCCTCCCGCTCTGCTGGATTTTTAGGTACAAGCAGCCCAGGTCCGATGGCAGACCTTTATGGAGCGGCCAGCCAGGAGTCGGCTGTCAGCAGTTACCTCAGTGCTGCGAGCCCTGCCCCAAGCACTGGATTCAGCCATAGTTTGGGGGTGAGTTTACATCACTGTTGATTTTGTATTTGAGCTCTAAAGCTGCATGTTGTGTGTTTGGTACGTTGCTGCATGGTGAATTAAATGAGGTGATGGCACCACACTCCTACCTGTACATTGAATTATAAGGCCACACTTCAGTCAGTTTAATTGGATTTGAGTATAAAGAAGAAGCTGCCGGCTTACAAAGACTACATTGTTAGACATTTTAACCATCATTAATTTTCAAAACCGCATTTTTACAGTCTCAGAAAGAAGATACATGTTACTAAAACAGTATTAGGGACACCTGTAGACATTATATACTATGTAACATGACTACAGCTAAGTGTCTTAAAATTGCTAAACCAGTATTGTATACGGACAGTATGTCAAAGATAAAATTAGCCCCCAGGTTTAAAAACATGAAGCCTATTAGTCTTGAATCTGAATTCTTTCTAATGGGTTCTTTTTACAATGGTCTACTTCTGTGGTTAAAAAAAAAAGTCTAATAGATCAGAGCTCTTGAAAAAGTGACCCTACTTGATTTAATATCAGTAAAATTTTCCCTTATGAATGAATATCTCAATCATTAGTTTTTGATAGAATTTTGAGAGTTTATTTGAACATAAAGGCAAAAAAACAAAGAAATGAAACCAAAGAACAGCACCATGTTGTGTTATACAGACAATCTCAATCACTAGTTTGAATTGATTGTCAGTACATGATATTCATTTTATAAATCAGGTTTCCATTTTGAGAAGTACACAATAAAGAAGACAAGCTTTCAACCTGACCTGTTTTAAGATTAACTAAAAATTTAAAACTTATGTAAAAACTGTGAAGGACCCAAATTTTGATAGCTACAATAACAGTGAATTTAGTGTCTGTATAGCACTGCCAGCTCACCTGACAATTTCATCAACCAGTTTTCATCATTTTTTGTGTCACAGAATCCAACTTGCCACTTCCACAAGTCACAATAATATATTTGACTCTATGTAGATACAATGGTGTCATCTTCATTGGGAGCTGTAAGAATATTCGAAAGGCACAATTAAAATGATTAACTAAGTAGATAAATAAAAACATCCAAAGTAGCTGAAAATCTTTATTAAGTCACAGAGTTGGGTGTTACACCTTCACACAGCCCCTTCAGAATTTAACTTTATTGCACAGCCTTAAGTAGCCATTTGACCAACTGTGGATTTTGGTACTGAGTTGGTTCATTTTTCAGCCCTGCAGGTTGGGTTGCTGCTTGGCTGAAAGGGTTAGGGGTTGTATGGAATTGTTTTTTTTGGTCAGTGTCTTACCTACAGCAGACAGTGGTCAGAATATCCTGCATTTGCAGAAAGCTTTTCTGACAGGTGAGCTAAAGTTAAAGGCTACTCAAAATGGAACCAATATAGAAGGAAATGTTTCACCATCTAAAACCATTCAAACCTAAGAAATTATTTCCAGCAAAAGCCACATTGTGGATATGTGCGTTTGGGTAGCAACACAATGTTCAAAAACGGTCAATGCTGTGACCATGTGGCAATGTGGAGTGGGTTACTTAGGCCCAATCTTTGTAACTATCTGAGCCAGAGGTGATAAGGTGTAAAAACCCACAATATAGCTCTTTCTCATTTTGCTTTGTTTATCTGGTGGCTCCATCCTGAGTAGCTTTTAGCTTATGTTTGCCCACCAGGAAACCATCTGATTCTCCAAGCCCAAAGCATTCTAGCTGTACTATACACAGCCCTACATTTAAAAAAGAAATAAAAATCCCTCCAAGGATAGCAATGCTTTCTGTTTTGCTGTTTTTATTCTTTTTTGCTAAACTAATCTAACCTTCCGCTCGTGAATGGATTGATAGAAGAGTGGTATTGATCTTATTATCTGCCTCTGCAAGGAAGCAAATAAACACATTTTAAATTCTCAAGTGTTGCTTGGAAATTCCTCCATGATGCTCAAGTTACATCTACTCATAAATAACACAAGAAAAAAAAAATATAGGTGGCACATGCTGCATATCTTGTTTTCTTTGCTGTAAGCCAGTAAGAAAACTCCACCCCCCCCACACATATACACACAATTTTGGCCGTCACATCCACATTTTCATACCAATAAATACCACAGCAGCTGTTTTCATTGAACATCACTTTCAAAAAGAGCAAGATGGAAAAATAATCATCAATTTAACAACAGATTTACTTAATATCTGCATTTTGTTGAACAATAACTAACCCTGCATGCTTGCTTCCCACAGGGCCCTTTGATTGCCACGGCCTTCACTAACGGCTATCACTGAGAGTGTGAGTCAGTCTTTGTGGTCACTGCCATCTTAAAGTGTAACACATAAGACGATTGCATTTTATCCGACCACTAAATAATCCAACTGGTTTGTGTGTCAGTGCAGAGCTGTAGACTGAGAGCTGGAAGGAGTTGAAGCTGCTTTGGAGCTGATCTGGCCTGTCTCTGTCCAGTGTGCGTCTCCAGTTATGGGGGGAGGGCGCTGAAGTTTCACCCCTCCACACTGGTGTCACCCACATTGTCGACCCTACTGATATTTCACTAAACTCCACCTTGTCTGAATAAATGTTTTAAAAAATGTTTGCAAAATGGGGCAAAAGCTTACCGTTACATGTAATAGCTACACATTTAAATGCTGTATTTTTTTCTGTCGTGTTTTTTTGTGATTGCCACATTATGTCATTACCTGTTTTAGACGTCTTTTTTTCTCTCTTTTTTGGGAGGGGGTTATTTGACCTCTCTAACATGATCTCTCTGAGATAAGAGGAGTGAAGTCTCCAGGTGACGCCTGTTTGAACATCTGGAGCTGTAAAATGACTGGAAACTGTATATTTGTCTCTAGTTCATACTGAATTTTAACACTTGGGTTTAATATTATTTCTTGAAATAATGCCACAAATTGTATATCATGTTAGGTTTTAACAACGATTTGTTACGCTAACAATGATCAGACAACAAACGTCATTTGTCACAGTTACATAATTAGCCTTCATGAGCTGTACATTTTTTTTTTTTTGTAAAATATTGTAAATATGAGTGGTTTCTGGGTGGCGGGGCTCTGCTGTTTTTTTGAGGTGGGAGGTTTTTGGATATATGGTACGTCTGATTCTTTCATCAATCCCTACGAGTTGGAGAGCTCGACTGTTACATATTACAGTCCCACCTGGAGGTCAAGAACATTTCAGTGTATCTGTCTATGTTAGACCAGGCATACTCTGTATTTCTCTCCAGGCATTTATAAACCATGTGTCATGTGAGTCTTTTATAACAGTCAGAAGCTTCCTCAGAGATGACATTTTTACTCTGAGTTCAGCGGGAGTGAGGCTGAGTCTGAAGCAAACAGGTACTACTTTGGGGAGATAAGGGTGTGAAAACACTCCTCTGTCTGGAGAGGGAAAAATATGCTGTTTTCTTACTTTATCATATTGTTGTTTTAACTGATTTTCAAATATGTCATGATTGTTTGTGAAGGAAAATGAAGGACAAGCATGCAGGAGCAGTCAGTTGGTGTATTAATGACTGATTCCCCTCTGCAGGTTATGTGGATGTTTGTGCAAGCATGTTATGTGGTTTTCTACACATTGGTTTCCAATGTGCCATGTGCTGTTTTTTTTGTTTTTTTTTGAGGGATTCCTCAGTTGCAAAATGTGAAATGTTGATCTGATTTTCTTTCTTTCTTTCTTTCATTCTTTTTTTTTTTTTTTTACATTAACATCTTTGTCAAAGTGTGGATGGATAAAACCTTTTAGAAAAAGGCGGCCCTTTAACAGGTTTCTCCTTCACCCCCATCCATCACTGTATATCCACTGGAGGTCACAGACTGTAGCAATGTGACACCTGTTTTTTCTTTTTTTTCTTTTTTTTTTTAGACCAAAACAAGAGCTACTAGGATGTTGCACTGGCTGATAATGATAAATGTATTTTCCTTAAAAATGTTAGCTGAAAAACAAAGCACTCTTGATTTTCAAAATACCAGGTTTTACATTTTGATACACTCGCCCTCACTGCGGAGGGTTTTTCAGACTTTGATGCTGTTTTCACTGAAAATAACAATCTTGTCAACACTGTAACATTTTTTGATTTTGTTTTTCCTGTCATGTTATTCCTAAGGGGTAAAAAAAAAAACTTTTTAAAATTCCTAATAAATTATTTTAAAACATTCCACTCTGCTGTCTTGTTGACTCTTGTTTTTTTTTTGTTTTTTTTACATTCGTAAAGTTGATTTTTATCTTTTTTTGTGTGCACATGTGTTCTCAAAGTTTAGGATTTCTCTACAGTAGTATTTGATGGCTTGTGTGGGAGTTTGCTTCCAGCGTCAATCTTACCGTGAAAGACATTTTACATTTTCATAGAATTTATATAACATACTGAAAAATGTAGTAAAAGTACTGCTAATTATATTATATAAACATATACTCCTCTAATAAGTCTACTTCTTCTCACTTATTTTTTTAATAAAGAAAGATGAATATGGATTTGTACTTAAAGAAAAAAAAATACAGTAAACATAATTTTGTCAGTTGTGAAAGTGACCAAAATATTTTTTATAATTTAGTTTCTATAAGTTGAAACATGAGGTTATTGGTATGAAAATGAAATTCTGGATTCTGAGATACGTTTCCTCATGTTGCCTATATTAGAAAACATGAATTTTTAAGAATAACTCCTACCACCTCATGGAAATTACATAACCACATTAACATTTGCCTGCTTTACTGGCCATTGAGATTGTTTGGCTGGATTTTAGTTTATCTAAGGTCACTTTCCATTCAACCTTTCTTATCTATATAGCACCAATTCAAAACAAAGTTTACAAAGTAAACAGATTAAATTTTGGTCCAATTAAAATCAATCCAATTCAACCAAATTAAAGTAAAGTTCATTACGATAAATCGATCCATTTTTTTTACCCACTTTATCCTAATCAGGGTCACAACGATTGCATCATTATATGAGTGAAAGAGGATGGTTCTATACTTGTTTGACAATATATGTGATCTAATGGACATATCCTCATCAAAAATAACTCCAAAGTTTCTCACACTGGTCACTGAGGTCCCTTCCAGAGTTTCATGGTTGAACAGTATGAGGTGCATGGCTCCAAAGAACAATCATTTCAGTTTTGTCTGAATTTAGAAGCAGAACATGAGGGGTCATCCAAGTGTTATTATATCTAAGACAAGCTTATAGTTCATCTACTTAACTGGATATATCTTGTTTCATGAATAAGTCTGGCTGAACCAGATTCACGTAACAGGAGGAATTCATGCCAAGCTGCCTAATTTCATATACAGTATATATAT
>JAOXYM010000012.1:23343667-23355263 GCA_028567055.1 Leptatherina wallacei | reverse complement strand
TTCAAGCACCCCCCCACCCCCCGCCTTATAGCAGTGCCTGATTCATTTTACCAGTAACAGCCTGAGTTCCCTGTGATAGTGTTGTTTTGTCATAAAACATTTGTCATGTTTACAAAAGTAATGAAGAAAAGAAGAAGAGATAAAAAAATAAATAAGTCCTGCAACCCGTCTGAGCTAAATAAATACCCGCCCGCAGCCGTTATATTTCATCTACAATATTTAAACTCGGTTTTCTTCGTCTTGCTTTTTCATTATTGATCAGTGGTTGTTTTGGGGAGTAGGCCTGCTGTCCTCTAGCAAGCCTGACGTTGTCCAGGTGGTTTGGTTCGCTTCAGTTAAGTGCAGTTTGAACACAAACCAAACTAAAGGAAGGTGTGAAAACTTTCAGAAATCTCAACCCATCCGTGTGTATTTCCCCCAAATAGTACAGTCAACCACTCCTGGGGTCAATTCCGATGCACCAATCACCCTAACATACTTTTTTTTTTTTTTTAATGTGAGGATGCGGGAGTGCCTGTAGAGAACCCATGCATACAAACTCTAAACAGAAAAGCCCACGTTGAAGTTCGAACCAGGAATGTTTTTGCTGTGAAGTGACAGTACTTCCCGCCACACCACCATGCAGCATTTAAGGAAAAAGTTATATCGTTGAACAAATGCAGGCTAAAACTTTACCACATGAAGAAAAAAAGAAATTTGTATGGACTTAAGAAAAGAGAGCTCACACTAAGCCGGGATGTGGGTATGTTTTTCCAAAAACTATTCTCCAAAGAGCCTCATGTCCTCCCATTATGCCACAGAATAATGACCTCTTTCCCTCTCATTAAGGATGGTTCATTGTTTCCTTTGCTAAAGGAGATAGTAAAGGAAATGTTGAAGCTTCTTTCCTTTGCATTTGGATAATTTGACAAGCTCTTATTGTGAGTGCCATGTAGATAAGTTCAGGCTATTTCACTCAGAAACCTTCCTCATCAGACTTTTCTGACTGAGCCCAACGTAGTTTTCAGAGAAGGTCTTGCTTATTTCTGCAAGACAATAATGCATAACCAGCAACAGCAAGGCAGGTGCCAAGCTGCCCCGCCTGTAGTCCACATCTGTCACATACTGAAAACAAATGTTTTCATTCAAAAAATTCAAAGAACCAGCATGTATTTAAAAAAAAAAAGACAATAAAAAGAAAAAAAGACAATTTTCTTTAGTGGATTTGAAATTGAAATGGAAGTGAAATCATAGATGAGGTAGTAATAGGAATAGGAAATCTTTAGCTTTCAAAATATAACAATTGCAAAGCTGTGAAAAGAAGAGGTGATGCAACACAGTGGTAAACACACATCTTTCATTAGAAACTTTATTGGAAGCTGGGTTGTATTTATATACCTGCAGAATACATGGAACTAATAAAAGGTGAAAATGTGCCGTCATTGATGCAGTTTTTTCTAGGTTTGAAACATCCCATATCCATCCCATGAAGTCTTTTGGTGTAACAGTTGAAATAAATTTCTATTTGTGACCTTTATTTATTATTTTTTCCCACTTGAACCTAAATGTAACACATTCTTGTTCTTACTGCCAGGTTGACCCACTTCTCCTCCTGAAAGCTGCCCTCATCCTTCAGGCATGTCAGCGCTGCTCTCTAGTGTTAGCAGGCTGTATTCTCTTCAGAGGAAGGTGAGCTGACATTTTGAAAAAATTCACATCTTCATGGACAGTTTTTTTTTTCTTTATGTTTTTTAAGTACGAATTCTGAAATCAGACCCCTTCTTTCCCCCACTCCATCTTTAAGACTTGTTAGCACACAGATGCTTCCAGAGCTCACGATGAAGGTCATGGTTCATGAGAGTGAAACCTACACCAAGGTAGGACAAGTATTATTCTGCATAGTTGCATATTTACATATTTTATACTTTTGAAGTTCTGCATCCAGTTTAGTCTTAACTTTTGGCCACATTAATCTCAAATACTCATAAAATACGATGCAGAATTAATAGTTGAAGTGCAAGCTGTCACATCCCTGAAACAAGAGACAAAGGTTTTCCATTCCCCAGGGGTTATATGCCGGCATATTTCTTCGCAGCTGATGATTTGCAGGTTTTGTTAATACTTAGCAGGCATAACGTCAAGCATTGCATCAGGTTAACTTGCTGCTTATCTCAGCCACAATTCACTGCACAAGTCAGTGTGATTTTTTTTTTTATTCATTTAGTTCTCTGCAAATAAGAAAGTAAAATGTCGATCTATTATTTTAACAGGAAATAAAACAAGCTATTTTAATTTTGTCTCTTAAGGCACATAGGTCCAATGGCCCGAGCACATCCAGTTCATTTGGTGGTGCCGTCAGCTCGACAAATGTGTTCCTGACCACATCCGAGCTCCAGTACCTGCAGTCTGCTCCTGTCGACAAAGATTTCAGGTAGCAACCCCTGAAATTCAATACCACCTTTACACAGAATATATTTAACTTTCACAAGGTTTTTAAACGATGCTTGAGATACATTTCTTAGGGTATTCTGACCGTCTCAAATGGTTTTTCACCCACCAGTTCCCACTCCACTCCACTCAAAGACGCTCCTCCAAAGAGGACCCGCCTTTCCAGAACCTTATCAGACACACCCTCCACTGACTCGGAGCCATCTGATCCAAGTTCCTCCCTGTCTCCCCAGAAGTTGTCCCTCAGCCCTCAGTTTTCAGAATCAGATAACTCTGTCTGTAGCCCAGCTCTGTCACAGAAAACCGCTGATTCACCCAACCCCTCCAATGGAAGTATCTCTAATGGCCCTGAGGAAGAAGCTCTGGAAGATTCATATTATCACAGCTTTTACAACAGTGGAGGCAGCCAGATTCAAAGTGAAGGAGACAGCTCAGTGTTCGAGGAACACCCCCATTTCAATGGAGATGGAGACACTGCCCGTGGGACCGTGTTTCACTACAGGAAGGCTGATTCTGGGAATGAGCAGGCACATGACGATAAGATGGTGGTGGGAGATAGCGGGGTTTGCTGTGGGAGTGCTAAAGGCCACGAGGCAGAGATCAAATGCCCTCCTCCTCCTCTCTCCTGCGCCTTTGACAGCTTAGATGAGAGTCGACTGATCCCCATGACGCTTTACATGCACCGGGTCAACAGCTTGGTGCTGGCTCTGCTGGTGGAGCATCATTTTATGAGTGACACTGCCTCTATGGAGGAAGTGGTGAGAAAAAAAACAACGTATTTCTATGTTTCTGTGACTGCAGAAAAATATGAATTTGAGTACATTAGTGCAGTTGTTTGACTTTTTAATGTTAACATTGAGTATTATTAGTCAAGCATGTCTTTGTGGTTTGTGTCCAGTATCACAGCAGCCTGGCTTCGCTCAATGGACTCGAGGCCCATCTCAGGAGCATCTCTCCGGGACCCCCAGGTGTTCCAGGGCCTTACATATTTGCCCATTTTGATTGCATTCAGAGCACCCTGACAAGTAAGGCCCTTGGATTGATTCCCATTCTGTTCTTCCTAGGTTTTTACTTTTTCTGCTTGACTAATTACAAGCCCTTGCAACTCTACTTGGGGTACTGGGTAGGAGGGGGTTAGCAGTTTATATTTGTGTTTGCATGCGCTAACGACTAATTAGGGAGACTGTGATCAGTACTCCTTTGTGCAGCAGACATGCCTGTACAGGTTAATGGTCCTCTGTTATTGTGTGTCTCTGCAGCCAACGTGTCTGGCCGACCAGGGGGAGCCCCAGAGCATCCTTTTGTCAGAGCCACATCACTTCTTCACTCGCATTTCTGTAACACTGAATCTCTGCAGGAGGCTATTATCAGGTCAGCATGGCTGTCACATGGTGGTCGGGGGAGTTCTTGTTCCTCTCCAGTAGAAGTTTGAGGGAGGGAGGGGGGGGGATTTGTCCTTTAATTAAATGTAATAATTGACATAACACTTATTTTTAAATGTTTTTTCTTAAACTTGCGTAGATCACACGCCAACCCTTTTTCCACCCCCCCCCCCCCAGTCTTTTAAATATTTCGCTCTGTTGTTTTCTCTTGCATGCACTCATTCTAAAAGCTTGAAATGTAAATTTCTATGAAACTCTCACCGCAGGAGTGCAAGCACTGCTGTGTATGGAACCCGCAGCGTGGCGCAGGAGACTTACTTCCAGCAGCACGGGGGATCGCTGAGGAACTCAGGCATCCCTAACCACCAGGACAGCGCTTTCTCGCTGCCCAGCAAAGCCCGGCACAGGCTGCTGAAACACGGTGTTAACCTGCTCTGATTGGATGGTATCTTGACACCAGCTCTCAAAACTCAAAAGGAATTGTGTTTTTTAAAAAAAATTCAAAGAACCAGCATGTAAGTAAGCTTAAAAACAAATGCAGGAGGTTGTAGAATTTGTTTAAACGGTTGGTCTGTTATGGCTGCTGAGTTTACTTTTGCCCACTACAGATTGTATATAAGAACATGCCGTGCTATAAAACCATTATTGCCCTAATTTGCATAGTAAAACTTTGAATTTAAACAGAAAAGTATCATAACTATAAATGTAAGATGGCTGAAAGGATGATTGTTGAATAGAAGAATTTATGTATATGAGTTCAGTTATTTAGACTTTCTGTTTGGCTATAACTTAATATGCTTTCAGATATTAGCCTCTGTAAAGAACTGTAACTGTGTTATTAAGCTTGTGTTCAATGCATATAGTTTGCAGTCTTCTCACTGTGATGCTGTTTCCCACTGCACCAAATTTGTTTGTCCTGTATCTTCCTTTTAATGAAACATTTAGACAAAAAGTTCCTAGTAATTTTTATATAAATGTCAAACCTCTCTCTGAACTGTTTTTCTCTAATTACTTAAGAATATTCAAAAGTGTACAAGGCTTGCTGGCATCTCTGATAGGCTATACTGGCAGCGCTGGTTCAAATTAAATAAGTGATCCACTCTGTTTTGAGTTTTATGTGAGCAGCTTTTACAAAGTCACAGGGACCTAAAGCTATCAGCAGCCTGCATGTGACCCTCCAGTCTGGTTCCCTTTGTTTTCCACTTTTTGCTTAATGCATGGTTCCAAAATGACATGAAGAAATGCAGAGCAGTATAAAAAGCTTACTCACGACTGTAAAACTGTATTATTCGTATCACGCAGGAATACTGTACCACGTTGTAGTAAATGAGATTGTTCTTGTTTGTCCATATATAGAGTGATTAGGGTCATTAGCTAAGGGGCTGAATTTGAATGAACGAGGTCGACGCGCTTCGGGGCGCCTCATTATGCACGCGCATTAAAAGAAAGCAGTGGGGGTCAAACGGGTGGTTAAGGGCACGGACAAAAAAGAGGGGCAGGGACTGAGGATTCAAATTCCAAGTGATAAGTTGCCCCCATTGTCGGTGGGTTATTTAGCACGGAGACCCAACCCGACGGACCCAAACGTTGGAAAGCTGGCACCGAAGGGAAGGATTTAGGATCTCACCATGGACCTCTCCAACTGCTTCTGGATTGCTTCATTTCTTATCGCAGCGATGACAAGTGACATTGGAGTATTTGGTCGGGCGGTGGACTCCCACGGGTTTCTGTCACGATCGTCAAAAACAACAGAAGAATCATCTGAAGTAACTTTACGCATGGACATCTTGCGGCGCGGGACTGCGGAGGCGCATCGATGCGCAGACCTGGCGGCCCCTTGGCTGGAAAACACACAGCAAGCTACGGAGGACGATGTGACGCTGCTGAAACTCCGTCTGCGCCCGTTTTCTCCAGGGGCTTCACGGGGTTTGGTTTTCCCTGGAAAGTCTCTTTACAGCTTGGTCAGACAAGTTTACCGCTGCTGTCAAGAAGGAGTAAACTGCAGGGGCGTAAAAGGGATCCAAGGCCGCTTGAGAGGAGGTAAGACGCACACAAATCAGTAAAGGAATGTTGAATTATCCAAGAATTAAGTATTTCCATTTTGATGGTCTTGGTGTCTTTCAGGGTGCCAATTCCTTGATTAGGATAGGAGGGGGGTCACACGATGATTTGAAATAGTTTATTATGGCCTATCAGCTCATCACAATTCATCAGCCTCCTGGAAGATTTTGGACTGAAGTGTTTGCTCTCAAACTAGGGAATTTATTTATTCATTTTTACGAGGAACGCTTCCCTCCAGCAGGGTTGCACAGATGTACAATGCCGAGGCACATGAGTAGCCTCCAACTTGAAAAATTACTTTTCCATCCTGGACTCAAGATGTTCTTTTAAGATTATCATATGGTAATTAAATGAACTTATCTTCAACATTAAATGAACTTTTAAAAAAAAGAAAGAAGAAGAAGGTAATCATAAAATCCTTTAAAAATGTGTTGATGAACGAAGGGAACAATTCAGTAAAAATTCAGAGGTGGCCACAAAGGGATGTTCCAAAGCTGTTTTGTGCAAATAAACCATGGCAATATATTAACCCTAACATATGATGCCATATAAAGAGGAATTTGGTTCGTGGCTTAGTGAGAATGAAATAAAACGGCAGCAATAAACAGATGTATAGCAAACAAAAAGTTACAATGTCCAGATCTGTCCTTTGGCAAATGTCATAAGGTGGTTTTGGGTAAAAGAAGTAAGGCCTGGAAACAGTTGCTTGTGCTGATGAATGCAGTCTTGCAGAAGACTGTTATTTGCATACAAATAACTCAGCTTGCTTAAAATCCCCATAAAGAATTGCTGAGATATCCTGCTGACAGATTAACAAGGCATTAGGAGTGAAAACATGACCTCTGTAGTGGAGATCCTTTTCCGATTCCTTGGATTTATCATGACTGAATATGGACCTGTAACCTGAAATGCAACTCTCTTGCTCAGGAATTTCTCCTTTTTTCCTTCCAAACCAGATTCAGATTTGGAGTTTGTCCTCACCAGGGAGATTTTATCTTTGGCAGTCTTTGGAGCTGAGCTTCACCTCCAGCTTTCTAATCCGCAACATCTGGACATCCAACCCTTGATTCCATTTATGTCAAAGCACAACCTTCCTACCAGGTAAAGTCTCTGCTTTAACATTCACATTAGATATCAGAATGAAAGCTTTCAAAGTCAAACATTGTTTTGCACTGATGGTCTCTGGGAGTCTTGGGCCTGGTCATAACCCTCTTGTCTCTTGCCCCCTTTAGATACACTTTGAAGTTGCTGGGTGACACGGTGGAGCTGAGAGTGGATCTGCTGTTCCTTTTCCAGAGTCTGCATGAGGTGGCAGGCGGTGCCGGACCAGGTCCCAGCCTGGTAAACATGAGACGGGCTATACTCCTCTCCGGTGAGGAGCCACCAGGTGAAAAGCCCTCTTTAGGGGATCTGCAGGACACAGAGGGTGATGCCTGGGGGGAAGGGCTCAGCAACACACTGCCAGCTCTGGACCTGGGCTTGATCCTGGGCTGCCGTCAGGCTGGATCGGGGGTGCCGTGTAGAACTGGCGCTGTTCGCCTTTCACACTCGCCCTTCATAGCTCTATATTACAGAAGATGATGAACTTGTCTCAAAACTTCAAAGGAAATGATGCACTTTGTCAAAGCTATTAATTTATGTTTTACAAGCTATATATATATGATGTAAATATGACATACTGAAAGTTTATTTAGCCTTTGTTTATTAAATCAGTTAAAAGTGGCGCATGACAAATATGTGACTTCTTTACTTATTAAAGCTGGTTCAGTCCTCTTTATTCAGCCGTTTGACATATTTAAGATATGCGTTTCTATTTAAAGACGTTTAGATAGTTGCTGGGAAAAGTTGGGTGGGGGAGGACACCTGAACAAACAAAGGACTGGTACATGTGCTGTAAACATGCTGATCTATGCTTGCATCTGTTTATGTCAGGAAATATGGTTCAAGTAATAAGTTGCTTTTAAAGTATTCAAAACTTCACAAAGCTGCAGAATAATAAAAAAAAGTCCACCTTTTGTCTGTTTAATATGAAATCCTAAAAACATGCTCAGCGCCAACTCAAGGATCTCATAGTAAAAAAACACCAACACATTCTGATAAAATAGCACATTTATTAAAAAGAGACAGCATTTTGCAGCATTTCCCATTTTGCAGAGATGTGCCACATCTAAATCAGAAGATCAGGGGTCTAGCAAGTATCTCTGTCCACCTATTGCTGCCCTCTTGCTCTCGAAAGAGCAGTCATTTATCCAAGACATACATGTATCTACAGTATGATGGAAAATAAAATGCACACTCTTTCCATCTCACAGATCAAACTGTGTAAGTGGAAGCAGATCTTGTTGGAGTCTGCAGCCTGGATATTGACCGAGATGGCTGCTGTTTATCAGTTTTAATATGTCACACATCTTCAGTTGCTTTGAAAAAGAAAACAGCAACATGTCAAACAAATTTATATTAATTACAGAACATTTCCACTGGCACTCCGTAGTCATGTCAGGTAAATCAGGCTTTAAACAAATTTGATGACATAGACATGTTTGTTTTTTTTACCTGGTTTATTCACTGGTTTACCAGGTGGTGAAAAAAATAAAAAATTAAGATGAAAGAAACAAAAACCCTTTAAGTCACGTCACTGTGAATAAATGTTCAGATGGAATGACGGCAATTCTTTGGTTCTTAAGTGGCAAAGACACAAAGAGCAGATCTCCATTCCACTCCAGTTCATTCAGCTGTGAGATGCACTGACAGGTCAGAAAAGGGTAAAAGACAGTTTACACACGATTAGTGCAAACTTTTCTTTTTCACTGGTTTTGCTCCCAGAAGAGTTAAACATCAATAATAGATTCAGGATGTGATAATCTACAACCTTCTTTCTTCTAATCTTACCATGAGCCATTTGTGTGGAATGAAAATCTAACCCTGAAAGATGTTTAGCGGAGAAGGGACAAAAAGGAAAAAGCAAAATCTCAAGGCGAATGATGGTGAAGCAAGATGTATTCATTAAATCAAGGCAACAAAGAAAAAAAAAACATTTAAAGAAAAGGAACAATGAAAATACATGAGGCAGTGCAAAATGTCACACCAATAAACATATCACGTTTTAAAAACTTAAAACAAATCCTGAGGAAAGAACTCAAACACATCTATGCGTATTATAAAACATCTCCAGGTCAGCCCCACTCAGATTTAAATTATATATAATAAAATGGAAGATCCCACATTTTCAGACAATCTCATTTATTTTAACTTTCTGACAGCCAGTTCATGTGGCTGCTTTTTAAAAAAGAAAAAAAATTATACTTTGTACAAACAACCACTCCTACCCAGAAAGGCCACAAAGTCTTCCTCGTGAGAAAAATTGTACAACCCCAAACACCGCAGCGACAACACAAAATTGATGAAAACAAAACTGTCACTCAACAAAGTGTGATTTTTGTACCGTATATATACACACGCGACTGTGTGGACACAAAGAGGAGCAGGACACAGCGACTTTGGTGAATTGAACTTTTTGCATCTTTTTTTTTTGAAAAAAAAAAAAAAGAAGAGAGGTGCTTATATGACTTCAATATGTTTTGAAGGTTACAGAAGAAGAAAAAAAACTAAACAAAAAAACAACAAAGACAGCAGAACTGCCAACAACTGAGAAAATATTTTGTCAGACAAACTTCTTGCAAACTGTCAGTCAAAAAAGGGAAGGAGAGTCAAGGAGTGAGGAAGATCCACAACACCTGAATAACTGGTTGTTTTTCCAAGTACTGCTTATGGCAACAGCAATACTGGTGAAGGAGAGTATGGGAAAGGTTTTTTTGCGAGGGGAGGGGTATTTAAGACGCATTTGTGAAACAGGCAATGTTTCTAAATCAGCCTTGAAGTAGAGCTTAGCACTTAAGGGAGGTAACTTGACAAATAGGAAGGCTCACAAATGCTTAAGCAAAAACAGAAACAAAGCTGCTTTTCATTCCACATGGAGAGCTAAAAAGTAAATCATTGTCCAAAAGCTTCGACTAAATAAGAGTCAAAGTGGACTCTGATAACATGGCCATGTAGTTTATCCACTTAAAGACTGGAGTATGCAGCTTTATTGCACCGCAAGTTCACACTGAATCAACAAAATGGTACTACCTACATTAAAAACTATGAAAACATGATTTGAAAAGGCTTAGAGAAAAATGGAGAATTTACATATAATATCTGGTAAACACTTAATTTTCTGCTTAGACTTATGTTGTGCTTTCTTACCTTTAATTGTATGTGGGCAAACTTGTTGTACACATAGAGCAACATGGCGTATGTATAAAAAAAAAAGCATTAATTGGCACAAATTCTAATTTATTTGACTCAACATTGGAGGTGGAGCAGCCCACTTGCTCAGTGTAAGATATGATGGAGGACTGGAGCTAATGGCCCATTACAGATGATTTTAAATCAAAATGTTTTTGACAAAAATTATAACTTTGGTGGATATGTAAGAGAAAAACTTCTCCAGTAATTCTTAAATTTGCTGCCTTCATCAATTTTAGTTGAGGGGAATATTTTACACTCCTTGCGCTCTGTTCAACTGGGAACCATAGAAGAACAGCGATAATTGAATTTGTGAGCCATTTTTTTCTAATAAAAAGGAGGAGAGTATGATTTCCATTTTATAATAAAATAAAAAAAAAAGACATTCTTTGGTGAAACAAAGATAGGCATGCAAAATGAGTGAGTAAAAAAGTAAAAGGCAAAAACTAACAACATACAGTAATATAATTCTTGCTCACTGGAGTTTCACAGCATAAACTTTGCCTCTCACCACTACAACTGTTCTGTAAAGGATTCAATGTGTGAATTTCAAAATGAATCCATCCTTTGAGAAAAAAATTGTGATCACTGCTGGACACTTTCTGTGGTTCTGAATTTCGTCAATGGTGGAACAACGTCGTTCATTAAGCAGGGACACATGCCACCAACAGATCCGTGACACCAAACCTAGATTTCATGTAAAGGCAAGCAGACATAGACAGCAAAGGAGCCGCCAGCTAGAGCTGGTTCAAGACTAATTTCCTCTATCGTGGAACATCTTATGGCAAGTAGATGATGGCACATCAACAAAAGGCCAAGTAGATCTGAATGGAAAGATACAAACATTTCCAATGTGAAAGAATGGAACCTCTCAAAAGGAAACTGCATTTCCATTAACTGTCTCACTTATGGTTTCTAATCTATTTAACCAATTTCTAAGCAGCACCATTTTCATCCTGAAGGTAACATGTCGACCAGATGCTGAGCAGGAGTGTTTAATAGAGTGTGCTTCCTTGCTACACCCAGTACAAAACAATGCCTTTAGTTTATAAAACGGGCCCAGAACAATCACTCCTGAGCATCTCTTAGCTGTGGAAATGTGGCTTCAACCCATAAAGACTGGCATCTGTAAATCCTGCCCAGCCTCCGAGTGGAAATGACTAACATTGTTCAAATTGGGTCAGCAGAGGTGGATGTGAAACACATTCAAAGAAGCGCACAGCATACACTTCCAACATCTCCTTTTCTTTCAACAGCGCTTGCTTCATCTGGCAGTGGCTTTCCGAAAAGTTATCGTCTCTTTTTGTCCTCCGTTGTCCTCATTCCCCCACCCCAAGCCTTCATTTCACTCCTGTATGTATGCCTTAACCTGTGCTGCTGTTGCCACCTTCACCCCCCCCCCCCCCCCCCCCCCCCCCCCCCCCCCCCCCCCCCCCCCC
>JAOXYM010000012.1:23324823-23337501 GCA_028567055.1 Leptatherina wallacei | reverse complement strand
GGGGGGGGGGGGGGGGGGGGGGGGGGGGGGGGGGGCTCAAATGCAAGAAAAGTAGCTAATAATGAAAGTCAGTGTAGAACCTCGTGCTGTATTAGTTGCTGTAATCTTGCCTGCCATATACAGTATGTTTCTCCAGAATAGGACCATGAGGCTGAGGCAGCCTGTACTGCAGTTGTGTTGTGGGTGTTGACTTCGCCTTTTTGTTCTTTTTGCACTATGTAGCCAACAAGGTGGTGACCGCAATTAGTTGAAATGCTTCTTTGTCACATCTACCCAAATAAAGCTAATCATCTTTATAAAGTATTTCATGGATATAGTAAAGCAGCCAAACATGTCTTTTTGAATACACCTGTGATAAAAACAAATCATTCAGAACTTAACTAGTCAAAGTTCACAAGGAAAGCACAGCTACCATATCTATATTCTTTAGTTATTTTTCATCTGGAGATTAGTGCAATTAGATTACTGCAATGTTGCTGCAGGTAATATATATGCCCACACTGCAGTCTTACCGGTGACACATATAAATAATAAATAGCCTAAGAAGAGTTATCCTCAGTGCATGGAGTGACAGCATCAGTGCCTTAATAAAAGTTTAGCTTGAGAATTATTATAAAACACATTTTCCACACCAATCAAAACAATAAAGGGATCTGAAATGTAAACACCTTTTATTTTTCTAATGTTAATATGGCGAAATATTGTTTTTTTTTTACTTTGTTAGACAAAAATGCAAATGTGCATACTAAAGTCAATAAATTGTTCTCTTTGGCATGCATAAAAAATTCTTGGACAGCACAGATGTGTGGAACATTACCACATTAAGAATCATGACAGTGACCTACAGTACAGGTATAACAATCAGATTCATGGTCAATACAGTTCACGTTTTTTATTACTACTGTGTAACCTCATGCAGGGCTAAATACAGTTTTAAAAACAGCCATTACTAGTTCCCAAGTTTTGGGAATTTTAAACCTGTGAACATTAAAAGACTAGAACTCTAGAGATGGTCCATATTGCTGCAAACCACTGCTTGTCAGTGTCAGTGAGCACTTTGGCTTTCTGTATTTTAACTTTAAGAGAGTTGCACATCTTATATGGTCTTGTTTCTACTGCCCCTGATCTAGGACGAGTGAATAACAAAAATGCAAGGCATTTCAAAGATCTGCTTCTCATTAAGATCAGAGATCTTTTTTGTTGCATGTCAGACAGTGATGCTTTTCATCAGCCTGGACTGGCACAGTGAAAAAATTACAGATGGTCACGAAGGTACAATACAGGTGTGATGTTGCCACTTGGATTCCTTGGTGAAGCACGGTTGTAACACAAAGGTACTTACGCAAACAATTTCTAATACAACACAGAAGGTGTGATTTTTGAGAAACATTCAACAGTGCTGATCTTTTGTCTTTCATAAATTAAGTCTCTCATTCTGATGTTAGTGAACATGAAAGGCAACATTTTGCAAGACACTCAATACCATGTAGAAGATGAGACAACACCAACAGTCCACACAAGAAGTTATTAAGTGAGAATTAAAGTGCAAAAAAACAAAAAAAAAACATGAATTAGACAATCAATAGCAATGCTACAGCAAATTCTGCCTCAGTTTAACTAGAGACTTCTCTGGAAGAACACTTATTTATTGCAAGTGTGAGGTGACTCCTTGCTCCATAACATTCGAGGCGTTTTATTTCCAGTGTATTTAGATTTGATGGCTCAGAATATCTTGGCATGTCCTTGGTAGTACGTGGTCTTGTGTGAAGAAGGACATCGCTTCACATTCAGGACTGATCATTTCCATGATCTTAGCGAGACATCATTCGTACAAACTCTGAAAAGAAATGAGAAAGAAAAAAAAATTAATAACAGCATCAAACTTCCCAATACAGCATAAATAAATCAGTATTTGAAATTTGTTTTACCCTCAAAGTCAACAAGTCCATCACCATTCAAGTCCACATCCCTTAGGATGTCTTCTGCTTCTTTAAGACCAACCTAAAAAATAAAAATAAAATCTTGAATGAATAAATAAATAGCTAAATAAAGAGGTTGGTAGACCTGCATGAAAACCAACATATTCAGATTTTTAAGGTAAGATCAGTTTAGGAGTATTATGTTACTTTTCTCTCTCTTTTAGCACTTACTTGTTGGCCCAGCAGCTTCCTCATTGCATCTCGGAGTTCAGATGTGCTTATGGCACCATCTCCATTAGTATCAAACTGAGAACAAAGAGCATGAAAGCAGCATTAGAAACAAAAAAATATATATTGCAAAAATTATTCAACATAACAATAAACTAATAAAATCTGTAATCTAAATTTCAACACAGACACTCTTACCTCCCTAAATGCTTCTTTTAATTCCTTTATTCCAATCATATCTGCAGTTTCAGCGAGGAGTTTGGGGCCCATTAACTCCACAAAGTCCTCAAAATCAACATGACCTCCCACTTAAGGAAAAGAGATTTTACCACAGAACATTAAACTTCAAAGCATCTCCAGAATAACTCATAAATATGTAAGACAGCCACGTACTTACAGTTCATGTTTATTTGTTGACTCAGTTCTATCAGCTCCATTTCAGTGGGCATGTATCCCATAGTCCTCATACAGTTCCCGAGATCTTTACAGCTGATGAAACCATCCTTGTCTTTGTCAAACTCTTTGAAAGCATCTCGCAGTTCTGTTATAAGAACAAAATCAGATATCTTATAAGTATCAGAAGTGAATGATATTTTGTGAAGCACTTCAACACTATGTTAATAAAGAGTGAAACAACAAACATGAATGAAAGAAAATCTTACCATCCATTTCTTCTGGCCGCAGTTCTCTATCCTGTTAAAGTAAAACATGTTATTATTGCCTAATTTAAAAAAAAATAGAAATAAAAAATCACAACAGATGAAAAACAGGCATTATAAAATCATCATGACAAGGTTTTTCTGCCTGTGAACTACATGCAAACATACCGCTGACAATGTTGTGACCCGAGTGATGCCCAAATCTAGATCAGTGATCTTTTCCATAACAATCCTCAGCCGTGTTGCTAATCTCAAATAAAGGATGCCTAAAAGAAAAGGCGTCAACAGCCGAGTGAAACTGTCTCACAACGTGATGACAAAAATAGGCTCATCCCCATAGAGCGGTACCGGTGATTGTAACTCTGGAGTTCACAGAAGAATGCAACTGTTTCTTCTTCTTTTTTTTCTTTTTTTTTAAGTGCTTGCTTACAATGAACACAACCTTTAAAGGGCAGAGAGAGAGGCAGACATATCCCAGAGCCCTCAGGGGTTAACAGAAGGAGTAGTGAGAAGTCTAAACACAACACAGAGTGCTGACGTCAGGCCCGAAGAACAACCTGACCAGAACCACACAGAAAACACAAGAGTCTCATGAGCCCAAAAGAACCTGGCAACCAAAAACCAATTAACACAGTACAATCAGTACTTCTTCTGTCAGTGCATCACCCATCAGCAGTAGCAACGACAGGACAGATGAGAGCAAAAAACAAAACAAAAACAGCTTTAAGTCTAAAGGTTAATTTTTTGGGATAAATGAAGGTTTGATTAATAAACAAACTAATTTTATTTTCCCATGAGCCTTCGTCACTGACATTTTACAGTACAATCTGTTTACTCCTTACATGCAAATCCCCACCATGCTCAGTAACCCTAAACCAGGGGTGTCCAGCTCAGGTCCTCAAGGGCCACGATCCTGCAGGTTTTCCATCTATCCCTGCTCCAACACACCTGACTCTAATTAATTAATCATTGTGCAGAACTTAATAGGCTGCTGGATCCATTTAATTTGAGTCAGGTGTGTTGAAGCAGGGACATATTGTAAACCTAGAGGACAGTGGCCCTCGAGGACCGACTTTGGACACTCCTGTAAAAAAGGACCCATATGAGTTGTTCAATGTGCAGATTACTTGACATTTAAAAAATTTCTTATTTGTGTTTTTAAAGTTCTCAAAAATTTGATAAATTTATTGATGCCATTTTCATATTTGTGTGGTGGAAATAAAGCTTCAGCCTTCAGCCAACTAGCTGCACCCTCCACAAAAAGAGGAAACAAGATGGAGAGACCAAACCTGCCTAAAGCTAGCAAAATTCAAATTTGATTTATTTTTCCTGTTTTTAAAAATACAGGTCTGATTTTACAACTTGAAAATAACAGTTGGGACAGGGACACAGTCATGTTTTACACCCCTCTTTCCAGACTCAAAATTTTATTTCAGGTTCCAACTATATATTTGGACACAAGTGGCAGAGCAGCATGTCCACTAATTGAAATGCTAACTAGTTAAACAAAATTAGACAAAAGAAAAGGTTCTCTTGTGCAGACTGAATGCCAAGTTCCTCCAAATGGCGGGTCAGTTCCTTGTTTTCCAGCTCTGCTACTTTTGGCTTGTGCGTGTGTACTGAAAACCATGTCAGAAAGTTATTTATTTAAACACAGCTATTCATATTTAACTGCCAGACATGTAATGCTTTTATCAATCCCAACAAATTACACAGATTTGTGTTGTCAACCGCAAAGTAAAGGTGAATCAGCTCAACCTGTTAAACCTGAAAAGTAAACACAACTGATCTAATGTGACACGTGCAAGGAGGGTTTTTGATTTGATGCTGCATTTAATATATGTGAACCTGCAGTTCAATCCTTTCCCACATTCAAATGTTCCCTACTTATAGCTGACAGTATTTCCCCCGCTTGTTTGTAAATAATAGAAATCCTATACTAATATGAACATAGCAGATAAAAGCATTTTTGTACAGACTTACGTACAGCATGCCTGCTCTTTGCCATGCCTTTACTCAGGAAGACACAGGTTTGTCCCAATATGTTGCTCACAAAAACGCAGTTTTGTGTCATGGAAACAATGGAGTCCTGATAAAGCCCAAGATAGTCTGTCTGGCCAATCTCCTCACATGACAGCACCAGTCTGAGTCTCCTCTCAGCATCCTGGAGCATCTTTCCATAAGCATGCAGAAACAGAGCAGAGTGGACATGAACAGAGTAGGGATTTGTAAGATCACATAAGAATGTCAGTAACTCCCCTATTATTTAAGATTTGAATGAATAATTATAAAAATTTGATCACAACAAAAAAAGGAATGTCATTTACTTGCTTTGTGTTAAAGTAGACCATCGTTCAATTCAAAGTTATGCGTATCTATATATCTATAAATCAGTTCCTTACTAGGTTTTAAAATGAGTCAAATACAACCTCCAATGAACTACAGCACACAAGCAACTACAAAGTCTCTTTATCAATTAAACTATAAATAAATGAAAGGTTATCCCAAAGTGCAGAAGCAGTGTGGAGCGAAATGAAATCCACCCTTACTGCCTCTATATGACAGTAAGCAGCAGGTGACGCTAATCAAATGCACCTGATTAATTAATACTCAGCAAGTTCGACCGCCTCTATGTAAGCAGAGATTTTGGCAGTTTTTCTGGTGTTGCACATTCAGGCGTGTGTTAACACGAAGAGATCGGCAATGATCAAGCAATGAAAAGTATCTTCTACTGCTCATCAATCTGGGAAGAGTGACGAGACCATTTCCAAGTAATTCCATGAAAGATCGTTCACATGACAATTGCCTATCTTTCCAGGAGAGCGCATTCCAGCAAGTTCACTCAAAGGAGAAACTGTTCATCTACCTTCTGTAATCATCTGTACTCTACCTCTTAGACATGCCCCAGTTAGCATGCTAAATACTAAACTTCATGACCTACAATCAGAAAATGTCTGAAGAAGCCACATTTGTCAGAAGAAACTTCTTCTCTGTGAAAGAACATGGCAACTCTAAATAAACCACAAAATTCTTGGAACAATGTTCTTTGGACAGATGAGACCTAAGGAGATGTTTGGTTTGATGTGCAGCAATAAGTTTGATGAAAACCAAAACACACCATATCAGCATCAAGAATAGTGGTGGAAAGCCGATGATTTGGGCTTGTTTTGCAGCCACAGGACCTGGACCTGAGTCAACCATGAACTCTTCTGTAAACCGTTGTATTCTAGATTCACCAGCCATCAGCTAAAACTTGGCCAAAATTGGGTAATGAAACATGAAAATGATCTCAAATGAGGAGTCAAATCTACAACAGAATGGATGAAAAATTAATAAAGGTGTTGCAATGAACCAGTTACAGTCCAAAAGTTAACATGATTGAAATGCTGTGGGACTTAAAAGCTTTGCCGAAACAAATGCCTGCAAAAGAAATGAATCCAAATCTCCCCACAACAATGTGAGAAACATCATAAAGAAAACAATTAGTTCATAGTTTTGTTGCTGAAGGTGATTTTACGAGTTACTGAATAATGCAGTGTACTTTTCCTCACACTGCTTCTTCACTCTGGCTTAGATTTTGTTTGATAAGTAATGACACAATGTAATATGTCATGTGCTGTTGTTTATATCTGGTTGTATTTTCCTAATTCTGAGAGTTGGTAAGGATCAGATGACTTTTACGTTGTCCTGATATATAAAATCTTAGAAATGAAAGTGGGTCTACTTTTTTCACATAGATTCTGTGACACAACTGTTCTTAAATACTAAACAACTGATTTTTACATGTCTGTTTTGTTCAAGAGTGCAAGAGTAACAATGTCATAAATATGAAAGCATGGCAGGAAGGTAGCTTAAATACATTTATAAAACAACATGATGCCAACTTTCCACTCATTGTTCATAACAGTTTACTTGCCACTTGTATAGAATGGCACCTCACACCTATACACTGTCGCAGGAAGAGTAAACATACTCTGAGAAAGAGAAAAGGCAAGCCAAAGCACCAGGGCACAAGCTACAAAAGACACTGCAGAAGACATTATGCAACAAAAACATCAAGATATATCTTCTTCTGTGGGACATTCAGTTCTTATTAGTAAACAAGTCCCGTATAGCAAAGGATTGCTAAAATCTGAAAGCACTCATCCAACACAAGTTTAATAAAACTCAGTTAGTGGTGCAGTCACAGAACAAGCAACATTAAACAGTGCAACTATTATAGTCTGAACTCCATTATCTTAAATTAAAACGAGTCTAGTTGAACAAAAGATGCACTGATTTTACAAAAATGTAAAATCAGTGCATCTTTTGTACAAATGAAAAACTTTAAAGTTTGTTCAAAAGTGCAACACATAAAAACAACTGTGAAATATTACAAAATTATAGAGAAAATGTCTGCGCATATAACATCAATGTCTAGGTTCAATTCTCATTGTCAGTTTCAAATGTGCCACAAAAACAATCAAACTATCTGATGAAGAGTACAACACATGGAGGAAGTTCTTACCGCTCTCAGTGGCCAGTTTAAGCAGTTTCCCATTCCAAAGGAGAAAAAAGGCATTAAATAGGACCATGAGGACTTTCTCTCTGTTAGCTTCGCCGTTTGAGTTTTGAAAGGAATGTAAACTCTGCTTTCAGCAAGACCCATGAAGCCCTGGTTGTTAATTTGTACCAACAGAATGAATAATAGTGAACTGCACTATACAGCCTGGGGTAGCCTAAATTAATGTAACAACACTAAGAGAGCCCAAGAGTGCAGGAAAGGGAGACGGGGAGAGGGGGCACAAGGGAGAAAGTGAGAAAGCAAATGAGGGAGGGATGTGAATCAAGCAATGAAACAGAATGATGCCTATTAAAGGAAAAGAGATGTCTGAAAGATATTTCATGCAACTGTCACACCAGCCAAACTGCTGGTTAATCTGTAAACAGCACTGACACTTCAGCACAGAACCACAGGCACCAAACATGAGAGTAAACAAGAGAAATAGGAAAGAGCATTTAGCTTTCCAAGGGAAAATATATTCATTTAAAAATGTGCACCTGACATGTTCAGGGTTGCACTCATACTGTGAGGTGTTTATTTTTTCTGAGGTACAAAAAATCTGAACAAGGCAAGAACAGTCTGTAATGACCTATTTCCATTTTTATTTTTTTATTTTTTGCCACACTTGCAATCTTACTCGCAAGTGCTAGAAAAAACAATTTGCAAATTTGCAACCTTGAGATTGAATTTGAGTGTTCACATCTTCTGCTTGTAGTTTGATTCCCCCCCATCTCACACATCCATGCAACACAAAGCATCCTCTGCCCTCTACAGGCAATGACAAGGTTACTCTGACCTCCGATACACCAGCTACATGGCACCATATACACACATGAATAGCCTATAGAGAAAGCAACTGTCTATTGCACTGGCACTATTTATGTGTGCATGCACAGAAGATTTATGACAATGTTGTTTCCTTCAAGATAGGAATCAAGCCATTTACCTGATGAGCACCTGTTGTATAAACAGCACATACTAGCCTGTCAAACCACTAGCTGCAGCCAAAGAAGCATTTTTGTTGAATGTATAGACACTAACTGTATTGCGTTTAGTGCTCCATGTGTTACATTTCTGTCTGCCACTGTACTCCTCACCATCAACAGATGTCTCATCAAAGACTGTTTTCAGGTCACGCTAATGTTTTCACAGAGCTGCTCAAAGGGTGACTCACTGGTTATTTGTAGTGATGGCTTTCATACTATGAAATCTACAAGATGTTTCTGCTGAAGCCACAAAGGAAGAATTCTTTGTTTCCTGGTTGCTTTCACAGTGTGGAAATTATGCAAAATGGCAGCACTGATAAGTAGACAGGCATATAAAGCTGCACTCCTTCCTTTTGTATAAATAGATCTGTAGCTCAAAATACAGCCTCTGTCACCAGTAGGAGCATCAGGGTGATTACTTTCAAACACAAGACTTAAGTACAATGTTCCTGCCTGAATGATGCAGAAACATGACTGTGGTCCACAAGTATAAATTTGTCCTTTTTTACCCTCCTTTTTCTTTTTTAACCAAAGAGACATTAGCACATCAGAGATTTCCGCCTCTGTGGTACTGGAACATTCTGTTTGCCTCAGCACATCCACTTCAATCAGAAGCAGCTGCCTGATTGAGGAAATCTGTAGGAGGCAGTGCTGTATTTACAAATTACATAAGAAATGAATGTGTAGAAGCTGCTTTTCCTTATAGTGATGACTGATTGCAGAGCCTTTTAATGTGTATTAATTGCAGACAGGATGTCAACAAAGGATAAAGCCATGGTTAACCAATTCATGTCTATGTGCACTCAACACAAAACAAGCCAAACTTCAGCAAATGAAACCTAATGAATTTATCCATTCAGAAAGATTCTGTAGCAAGATGCAGAGAAAGATGTCTCCTTTGGTAAGCCTTCAATCTGTCAGCTCGATAAGCCTGACTAATTAGGCTAATCTTTATCAAATATATACAAAGTAGGATTTGGGGCATCACTGTCACAACTTATCAGGAGATTTTCCTTCGATATTTGCACATTTCACAAACTAAATCTCAAATCAATCTCAACCAGCCAAATAGCAGATATGTCGATCTCACATCAAAGTTTGATTTTTAATTGATGTCATGGCCTTACCTGCCCAAAGAGGGAATTGAGAATGGTCCGTAAATTGATATCAGATGTGGAGGAAGCAGCACTGGACCTCCTTGAGCGACGAGATGACCTGCTGTATGGCGGGACAAGAGAGCATGAGGACGGGGAAGGACTGCTGACCCGGGCACCGCCATTGGCCAAACTGCTCCCCTTATGATCCCTCGGTTCACAAAGGGGGGCTCTGTCATCATTGCTGTCGGACAGAGAGGGCACCCTGGGGACGGGGCGGGGGTGCGTGTGATACCGCCGGGGATGCTCGGGTTCAGGTGGTCCTGCTGCAGGTGGACGGTCCTCACGGTTGTGCTTCGTGCGGTGGTGGTGACGGTGTGGTGGTTTGGATGTCCTGCAGCGCTCCCTCACACTTTGGCCTGGGTCGCCGTTGGC
The DNA here is from genome assembly GCA_028567055.1 of Leptatherina wallacei. Classification (NCBI taxonomy): domain Eukaryota; kingdom Metazoa; phylum Chordata; class Actinopteri; order Atheriniformes; family Atherinidae; genus Leptatherina; species Leptatherina wallacei. The sequence goes on along the minus strand of JAOXYM010000012.1, from coordinate 23,327,637 downwards.
GTCCGACGGAACGGGAACTTGGCTGTGGGGGACATGTGACTTGCACTTGCCCCGCGTGGCAGCGTTGTTACTACTGTCCTGGCTACCAACGAGAGAGGGATGACACAAGGGTCTTCTGGCACTTACGTCTCCCTCGGCCAACCAGAAGGACTCCTCCGTTTTGCTGTTGCTCTGGAGCGCTGCGGGACGGTGATGATGCTGATGGTGATGCTGACCTCTTCTGTTATCTGCTGTGTGTCCAGGGAGGTGTGTCGGTCTCTTCGCCACCGAAGATGATTTCAGAAGGGAGGTTGTGGAATCAGATTTGGTAAAGGAGGAGCTCATTGCGGCGGATCTGATCTAGTCTGCCTCCGTAGGTTGTTCATCAACATAGATTTTCTCCCCACTGTCAAAACATGGTCTTCAGTGAAGCCTGCCCGCTTTGAGTTGAGCTACATTTCACCACCTGATTGCTGTGCACCAGCGCGGCCGGAGCGCGCTCAGACAGCCAAGCAGAGGACGCTCATACGCTGCTGCAAAACGCGTCACCTGTTCATTAATGTTTGCTGTGGCATCCTGGCAGTGACGTGGCAATCGACGCAGGTGAGGAAGCTCCATGATTCCCAAACTTTCCATGAGGATGTAGATAAAATTTACAACTCCAAGTATATATGAGGAGCACAGAACTAACTGAGTGTAAACTGGTAATAAAATAGGTGTAAGAAATACAGAGAATTCTAAGGTTTTATTTAGCTTATTAGAAGATTGAGAATATTAATAATAACAATAATGTGGTCAGAGAACAGCAACGCGTATTAGGCTACACCATGTCATTATTCATTTAACAACATTTAAGCCATATTGTAGAGGCAGTGTGTGGAAAACAAAACAAACAAAACGCCATAACCATTACTGGCTCCACAGGAGGGAAGAAGGTAAGCAGCAGCCAGGTTCTACTTATCAAATGCACTTGACTGCCCATCAGGAATAATCTTATAAAAGCAATCTTTGCTGACCATTAATCTGGGAAGAGTTAAAGCCATTTCCAAACATTTTGGATTCCATGGACAATTAGAAAGATTATTCACAACATGAAAACACCAAGACAACTGCAAACCTTCCCAGAAGTTGATGTCCTGGTCAGCCATAAAAAAAAAGTATGGCTGAAAAAGAAAATAAAGTGTTGAAAGGACCCAGTCAAAGTCCAGACTTGGACCTGATTTAAGTTCTGTGGCATGAACCTCAAACTGTGAACCTGTGAAGAAAGAAATGACCACACACCTCAATGAACCAAAGAAGACTGGGCCAGAATTTATCCACAAGAATGTGAGAATCTGATAACCACATAAAACATGTATTGCTGCTAAAATGGTTCTAGAAGTTCCTTTTTTACACTGCATCTGCATGTTGGCTTCACTTTTATGAAAACAAATAATAACATGTCATGTCACTGTTGTTTGTGAAATCGTATTTACCTCATTTTAGGAGTTGGTCGACTTGATGTTTTTTTTTTTATCCTGTCCTTATATGTGAAACCTTTGAAATGAAAAAGGATGTCTGTAGTTTTTATGGATATTTACACATACCATGGAAAGAATATGGAACAGCTAAAGTCTTAGCAAACATATATAATAGCTGCTTATATACTTACCTTCATTCAATGACACAGGTGACATAAAAATGTTTTACACTTTTTCCACATCAAGAATAATAAACCGATTGCTATTCAACCGGACTTTGTAGCGGTTTACAAGCTACAGAAGAAGGCAGTATAAATGTAGCAATCCCAAACCACAGCAACATCAAGAATAAGGAACACAAGGAACTGGAAATATCATAAGGGCTGAAGGAGGAAGTTGAATAGATGTAGGGAGTGAAGATAACAGTGTTGCCAGTAGTACAGGAGCACTTGCGGAGTGGCTCCCATACATTTGTAAATATACAGTCGTGCTCAAAAGGTTACCCTGGCAGAATTTATGGGTTTTGGGCCATTTTTCAGAGAATATGAATAATAGGAGAAACACTATTCTTTCACCTATGGTTAGTGGTTGAGTTTATTGTCATACAACTGTGTTTACTATTTTTATATCATAATGACAACAGAAACTACCGAAATGACCCTGATCAAAAGTTTACACACTCTGAGGATTTTGGCCTGATAACATGCACACTAGTTGACCCAAACGGGTTTGAATGGCTATCAAAGGTAACCCTCATCACTTGTGATCTGCTTGCTTGTAATCAGTGTGTGTGTATACAAGGTCAGTGAGTTTCTGGGCTCCCGGGTCCTGACAGATCCTTGCATCTTTTATCCAGTGCTGCACCAATGTTCCTGGATTCTGAGTCATGGAGAAAACAAAAGAATCGTCAAAGGATTTGCGGGAAAAGTTATTTGAACTGCATAAAACAGAAAAAGGAATATAAAAAGATATCCAAGGAATTGAGAATGCCATCAGTAGTGTTCAAACTCTAAGAAGTGGAAAATGAGGGATTCTGTCGAAACCAAACTACAGTAGGTAGACCAACAAAAATGTCAGCCACAACTGCCAGGAAAAACATCAAACTGTCGTTGATGTTAAAGGGGCAATTTATTAAGAAACGGGGGCGCGTAAACTTTTGATCAGGGTCATTTGGGTAATTTCTGTTGTCATTATGATTTAAAAAGGGTAAACACAGTGATTTAACAATAAATGGCTTTACTCAACCACTAACTATGGGTGAAGGAAAAGTTTTCTCTTATTCATATCATCTAAAAAAATAAATTATAATATATACACACATATATATATATATACACACATATATATATATATATATATATATATATATATATAT
>JAOXYM010000012.1:23285929-23307756 GCA_028567055.1 Leptatherina wallacei | reverse complement strand
GTGATGATTTTTAGGGTGAATTGCATTGCCCTCCCACATGGTATTTGGACCTCAGGGGGTGTGACAGCCACACTGTGCCCTGACCTTATAGGAACCACCTGTTGCAAATGCCACATTACCATGTCTGGCAGCATGAACAAAAGGTTGCCAGGAGTGGATCATGGCCAGGGCCTCATGCGATGACCACCCTGCCTATCCCTGGCAAATGGTGGCAAGCTCAGGCATTTCCCTGACAGCACAAAGTGGCACAGATGATCCACTGGCTCATAAACAACTACAGCTACCAATCCCTAACAGCATGGCCAGAGCTGGTTTCTTTTATTGCCCTATTTACCACTTAATCTGGACAAATCAATCTGCTGCTTGGCTTATGGGAACAGCTGCAGGCTCTCCTGGTGACCCAGATGTTGCAACCATTCTGTGAATTCCTTTTAAAAGGGCTGAAATAAAGCAGACACGACTTCTCAGATTTGATCAGTTCTTTTATTGGCAGTCATTGTTTTGCATGAGACAAATATGCACAAACTACAACGAGGAAAAGTTTGACACTACAACATGAAACGTAACCAAGAGGACAGGGGTGCTATGTCAAAGAGGACATTCAGATTGAACATTCATTATAAACTATGTCTGCTCTGACTGTGAATTACATTATTGAACTATTTTCTGTTAAATTGTGTAATCCTATCCGACATGCCCCCCTTTTGTCTGCTACTAAAGCTTACAGCTGGAGGTCACAGGGCTCAGTTTCATACTAATTAGTCATTAAGACGAATACTGAATCGGACAAGAGACAGAACACCAAAACAATAACAGAAATAGTCATTGCAGCATTCAGACAATTTACTATTACAAACACATAACACACATTAAACATTAATTATATATCTGGTGAAGTTTCTTTTAGCGATCCTTCTAACAATAAGAGGTATATTTTCAGCTTCTGCTTTGCTAATGACTTGTTAGAAACAATGTACAGAGTATATGCTGTTGTGAAAACAATAGTGCCTTAAAGTGTGTTGCAGTGTTTTGCTCAGTCTAACTTAATTATTATATGCTACTGCAGACAGACTACAAACAATAGATAACAATCACGAAAGTGTGTCACAACGCAGGGCCAGTGAGGTACAGCAACAATAAAAAGAAATGGCAACACACCTGTGGAGACAAACGGCAGTAGGAAGGGCTTTTTGGGCACCGCTCTGACTCAGTGGACCATATTAACACTTAGCTGTAGTGTCCTAAATGCACTGAAACACTTTGCTGATGACCTACGCAGCTCAATAATTACAGATAGTTGAATATCAGCTTTTAGGCCAGCACAAAAACAATCAGTGACAACTGTCCATTGTTAAGTCCTACCTGTTGTCTTCTAAGATTGTTTTGTTCACCAAAGTGCACAAAAATAGCCCATGGAAACACAACAGAGCCATGTTTTGTGTCCTCATTTACATCTACACAAGGGCTGCATGGGCATTCACAAGTGGACATTTGGAAAGGGGGGGAAAACGCAAAAAGTCGACTTAGCAGTTTTGCCAGTGTCACGTGATGGGTTGTCGGCTGTATAGTCTGTTGAACTTGTGTCATAGCTTTTGTTGAGAGATTAACAGAGAACACACAATGTGGAGCTAGGCCCTGCCTGCCAGAGATAGCCTCAGTCCTGGTAGAGAACCCAGAGGGACCCACTGTTTCCCAACTAACACGAATTCAGCTTCAGCTACCGCCGGGATGCTGCTCCTTCCTCCAACCAACTGATCTAAATCTCCTTGAGATTGGCTCCTCAGCTGCTACTTTCACAGAGAGACGGAGAGAAAGAAAGAGAGAGAAAGCTAGAGTGATAGAGGTGGAGAAAGAGAGAGAAAGAGAGAGAGAGCACTGGTTCATTAACTCTTCCAGCCCCCCTCCAATGAAACCGCACCTTGTTCCAAAGAGCACCATCCACCAACACAGTAAGTCCGCCGTCATGGCCGTCACTTCATTGTCACTATCTTGTGTGGGTTAACTCAGAGATGGTTAGGAATAGCTTGGTAGCCGTGTCGGGACAAGAGTTCATTCACAATGTGGGTACTTTTCTCACTCGTGCCTCAAAGGGTGACTGGGCTCGTGGTGTGAGGGCAAAAGGCGAAGGAAGTAACAGAGTGCTGTGGGACGACATTTCAACCACAGTTGAAAGAGCCTCGGAGCGAAAACACTCCATCACCTCTCACAGTAGTGCAGGGTGAAATCTTTAGAGAGCTGCTTCTCTCCTAAACTCCATGGCTCCAACTCAAATTCATTCTCCACATCATCTTCGTCTTCTTCTGCCTCTTCTTCCTCCTCCTCTTCTTCCTCATAGTGACTGGGCTCCTCTATAGAAGTCTCCAGGTGGTAGTAGTAGGGTTGACCCTCTGTGTACTCGTAGATGGTAGGCAGGCTGCTCTTCAGGCTGCAGCGTCGACGCAATGCCACTAGCAGCGGCTGAGGCATGGTAAAAATGTCCACATTGTTTCCCAGATCAATCCATGCCAGGCTGGAGAACATCTTGGGGTCTTTGAGCATTTCGGTAAGGTCTTTAAGAATAGCCAGGGTGAGGCGGTTACCGTTGAGAGCCAGGGTGCTGAGTTTGGGCAGAGAGGCCAGAAGAGGCAGAAGCAGCCTCAGATTTTCGTCCTGAAGTTCTGTAAAGCTGATATCCACAGCAACCACACTGTCTCTGTTGTTTTGAAGGTAAAACGCGACTTGCCGGACATCACGATTGGACAGAGGGATTCCAGACAAATCCACGCTGTCACTGGACAGCTTTTTCTGTAGAGTTGTCTTGAGACTGTTGGGAGAACAAGAAGAGAAATGTCTTGGCATTACTTAGATGACTCTCTGGACATACTAAACACAAACGTGCAAAAAGGGGGCTTTAGTAAGAGGATTTTTGATGGTGACTTGGGTCAAAACCTCTCATTTTATTGCATGTTGTGCTTACTGTTTAGCATAAAGTAAGGGTAGGCAGTCCAGCTTGGAGCGGGAGGCTGACATAGATACTGAAGCATGGGGATTTCATGTAATGTAAACAGAAGAGCCAAAACATCCGGGTTTGATGCTTGGAGGGCAAGGAGCACAGGTCTCTATGTAGCACAGAGCCAGACCAGTTTAAACCTAAAACACAAAATGAAGTTGTGTTTTATAAGATAGAGAAGATTTCTGGACACCTTTTTAAAAAATATGTATTTATAAGGTTGGACAGAAAAGAGATTAAATTGTATAGTGTCTTTGTTATTGAATATTTGTTCTGCGTTCTTAAGAACTGTTGCCCTTACTGAAATAACATAATTGTAACACTTGTAAAGTTACATGTTAAATGAGGCTTCAATGCATTAATGATGATAAATGGTGCATAAATTCTTTTTGCACACAATCATACATAATCAAATAAGAATCAGTCTGCACAGTTGAGTCATTCAGAAATGTATAGCCTGTGGCACAAAATCTTCTGGATTCCAGTTTTGGGCCCACGAGAGTCTCTGCAAGGAAACTTTATAAAACATTAATTCCAAAATAATATTTTTGTGATTGCTATGAAGAAACAGATAGCAGCAAGGATGATGATCAAGACGGTGTAGAAAAACCAAAAATATTTAGCAAGGTGCCTGCTGATAATTCGGAGGAGAATGGACAGTAATATATTCAATAAAGCAATAAAAGAAAGAAAGGTTGGTCTTATTGTGTTAAAAATTTCAGTCTGTCTTTTAACTAGAGGGGCAGTCTGAGTTCACAGCTCTTACCAAGGCTGGCGACCTAAATCACAGTCTCGAGGAAAGTGGCTCAAATCAGGATCAAAATTTAAAGCCTATGCTCTGCTGCCCATGTTCCACCTCCCCAAGTGCCATAAAATTTAATTCAATAATCTTGTTGACAGACACACAGACAGGCAAATAAATAGCCATGATCACATATCTCCACCCCAGCTCTCAGCAGAGAAAGTCTTGTTTCTGTAGATAAGTGGGTCATGCAACATGTAGACGTGCATCTGTTCAAGCTGATGCTCTACGTAGAGAAGCAAATTGAATCTGCAGACTTGATGATATTTAACTGGAAATCTCAGTGAATCAAATTAAATTAATTGATACAAGTATTAGCTGCTTACATAATTTCTGATTTTATTCTTGTGAGAAATAGCAATATTAGCAATAGTATATATCTGCTATGTTATAAAGTATATGATGTGTGCTTTTATTTAAAAAGGGCACATGACTGATTGCACAATATGTGCATTTAGACTTTTTAGATTCTTACCTGTTTAAAATGATATGAATGACACATTTAGAGGAATGGTGAAGGTGTGTGCTTTCTGGATGTTATAGTTGTATCTGGTTAGTTTGACAGTGTCTGAAAACAGTAAACTTTAGCTATTGTGTGAGCACACAGTATTTCACGCAGGTCTGTTTTTTGTCTGTCTAAATTTAACGTACCCCTTCCCATTGCCATGGTTATTGCTTTACATTGCAGATGAAAATGTATACATTATTTACACTCTCTCTTGCCCCTTTGTTCTCAGTCACTTCCATTTACTGGTCCCCATCTCCACCCACCCAGGACGATGCATTGCATTTAACTTGAGCTGTTACTGAAGTGGCCTGTAATGCTGATGTGGTGTCAGTGTGAATTAAAGCATCCTCTGGTGCTTGCACTTACAGCGACATCCACTGCAGTACCTGTCACCTGTGAGGCTTTGAAGTGTTTTTGGTCACGTTGAAAATAGATGTGCCCTCTGCAGCATATTCTGTTTCATTTCAAAAGCAGGTGAAGTGTGATAAAAACAAATGTTTGTAATAAATGGAAAAACTCAAAGGAAAAATCTGCTCATGAAGCCAGGCTAAACGGGTTTAATTGACTGCTGAGGATGACCCATTTGCCAGCCTCACTGCATCTTTATCAAAGTCACGTTTTATATGACATAAACTTTATTTTCACTAGAGGCAAAGAAAAATCCTGATGGCCATGGCAGAGGCTTCCCTGCAGGTGTTAATAGGTTTTGATCACAAAACTCTCATCTTTTCAGACAGGCTCATCCTTTTGAGCTTAGGAAGCAGGAATAATGGATGTCTAAGGCGTCCTCTCTTTCATCCTTCTTCCAGTTTAATTTGATACCAGAAAAAAAATGGTGACATTGATCATTAAGAGGAGATGGTAATTTGTGGTTTTTACATCCATAAGAACATGGATAGCATAGTTCAGTGTGTACTGGTTCACAGAAAAGCACTAAAACAAACAAACAGCGCTCACGTGTTTTTTACTTAAAAAAAAAAAAGATTGATCTGTGACTACCCAAAATAACAGGCAGGAATCAATCCGTAAAAGAAAATCAGGCCCTCTAGGCACCGCACCTAGCCCTGAAGAAATACTTACATACTTTATGCATTTTAAAATGTGTATACGTGTATATTTATATCCTTTTTAGATATTAATGTTTTCTTTTAATTTGTCTTTTTATGGATTTCATGTTCGTAATTTAGTTAAATGACTAAATGACAAATAAATCTGAATCTGAAAATGTATACACCATCAGTACTGTAGTATTAGTAATTATCAAACAACAACACAATATATTAATGAATATAGATTAAATCATCAAATAATCACAGTTAGATTGGATGAAGTTCTTTTTTAAACCTAAACACTGAGAATACAAAGCACACCTCTTGTGGCTCAGCAGTGTCCACGTGTCAGTGATAATATGATGAGGCAGTATTTGAATTCTGGAAGTGTAAGTCAAATTTTTTGAAATGCCAATTTAAGAACACAATAAAATATGTTTGACATTGTTAAACTACACGTGTTAACAAGTTGGTGGATGAAAAGAACTGTCATTAAAAAAGAAAAATCTATTTTTCAAGCACTTTATTTTCATACTCTCCCTCTGGGCAATTATTACATTTCTCACACCATCTTGTCTTTTGCCACACCATTTGTGTTCAGTCATTACTTTACAATCAGCTCGTAACTTAGAATTTCAATTTCTTTTCTGCTGTGTTCTGTTCAGCAGACTGTGCACCTGAGCAGCTTTAAGGAATCACACACACCACTGCTGCAGGAAATCCAATCCACATCAGTTGGGACAGTTTCTGAACCATGATATCTGTTTGTTGGGGATGTTTTAGTCACAATCATGACCCAAAAAGGCGATCCAAGCAATTTGTCCTCTCTCTGTGAGAACAGGGATTAAATTTATATTTTCATGACATTAACAACTTGAAGCTAAAACTAATAGTAAAGATTGAGGGTGCTTTGATGTGTTTGATATACGTAAAAAAACAATAATTTGCTGATGGATGTGAGAATGGATTTAAAAAAAGGTTTTGTTTTTTTTGTTTCTGAGAGTTCAGAAGACAAAGACATGAGTGCTTAGGAAGCCAGAGAATAATGACAGAACAGATGTGAAAATCAGAGAAAAAAAAGTCCCAAAGTGTTGGCTATCTTTAGGCTCACATACATGAATGAGAGCAGTTGGCAGCAATTCTGGGTCATGGCTTTCATCAAGCCCATAGTCAAGCTGTTGGATTAAATGTTAAAATGGCCAAAAGGAAAAAAAAAAAAAGAAGAAGAAAAGAATTAAGCCAAATCCAAATAAACTAATCATAAAGATTAACAGGATTAGTGAGATTCAGATATTAATTCAGTGTGGCATTTCAGTACTGCAATTGGAGCATTGAGTGTACTAGGCTACAGCTGGATAATGATGGAAAGAACAATCCACTCTATTGAGACATTTTTGTTTCCTCTGAGTAGACAAAAACCTCACAAAATGGGGATTGTTGCATTTTTCCACAGATGAAGGCAAGATGCCTGCAGCTAAACAAAGTTGGAAGATAAAGAGAGTTATAATCCACCCAAAAATAATACTTATGACTGCCTTTTGTGCTAATGTGGACAGTCAATTCCTCATGTGGGAAATATGCTCACATCTATGTGCTAATTATAAAGACACAGTTCAAATACAGCGGCTTAGCATTAACAATGGATACAGTGTAGAAGCTCACTATTTTTACATGTTATATCTTGTTTGTAAAGACACAGGTGACAATACAGGTTCAAATGAGAAATAACGCATAATTTACTGAGATTCTGAGGTGCTGCTGAGAAGATAGATTGATTTAGTTAGATCCAAAGAAAGCTATGCTAACTGTTTCTACCTGTAACTTTGTATTCACCAAATAGATAGGCTATGTAGACATGGTCACAAAATCACTTTTCTGGCCTTAGACGTGAAAGACAGCCACTACAACCTGAGCTCGGCTCCTCTCTTTAAAGACAATTATATGTAAATATAATGTGCAGACTCAAAATTGAGTTTGTGAAGTGAATTTCCTATTCACAGTCAACACAGACTGGCCCTGTCTCGTTTTCTCTCCAGCTTTGACAGATACTTGTTCGTGAACACAATGGCAGGTGAAGCTGTCAGACCACACAGCATCTCCTGGATGAATATTCTGTTTCGAGGTGGATTTTTGTTTTAATCATTCATGTTGCTCCGGCGGTCTCAGACACTGTCAGGCCATCCCTCTGCAGATTTACGAAGCCGGCTACATGACTAAGTGAAAAAGCACTTTTGGATTTTAGCAATGTAATGTATCTGCACAGTCTCAGAGATACTGTGAGTGTCAGATAAATTCAGTGTCTTTCCTCTTGTGGGCGGAATTAAATGTCCAAAAGCACAACAAAGCATAGCTCTTGTAGATCAACAGCTAAGCGTATGATCTCGCCCCATCCCTGTGAATATGCTTTAGCTCTACGTCTGCCTCTCTGCATTGATAGCTCAACTGACTCATAATGAACCTGTCTGATCTCACAGTACTTACATTGTCTCCTTTTTTTTTGTTTTCGTCCCTAGAATATGAATGTGTTAGTGTCTAGTCATTTGTAGCATGAGAAAGAATCCTAAGAGTATGCTTATGTTTATGAATATTAGTACCTAAAACACATAAAAAAAACAGACTATTTTTCCATAAGCTAATTCTGCATTCAACATTTTATCATGAAGAGCAACTGACTTTAAAAAGCTCTCAGATTTTCTCCAGTAAACAGATGGATAAATTTGTTGCCAGTTTTGAAGAGAGTAAAGCTAATAGCACTTAAAAGGAGATATCACAGACAGCTGTGGCTATGACGTTCCTGTCAGGCCAGCCCCTGGCCAGCTCTGTCCTATTTCAATGTCAGCTAAAAAGATGGAAATCTTTACTGCTTGAACCGATGCTGCTTTCTGTTGTGCAGAGCTGCAGATTTATTAAAGACTGTATGTCTGGACAGATGGGCTTACCAGGCCTGGGATTTCCGTCTGGACATGCTCTTCCTCAGCCACTTTGAGTGCGGAGTCAGGTGGTAGATCAACTGTCTACAAATCTTATCAGAAGACTTTATTGTGTCTGCGTCCTGTAGAAAGGAGCAAAATGTGTTGATAATGGCTCAGAGAAAAAAAAAAGAAGCCACGAAGCAGTAGCTTTCAGATGGAGATTTTCTGCTTGTGTAAACGTGAATACATCTCTGCAGTTCATTATATCCCACTATCTAAGGTTTGAATCAGAAAAGGTTTCCTTCATTTTCTGAAACTTGTCAACCTGCATCTGTGATATCTTTCACATGATCAGAGAAAATGGCCTTTTATTACTCTTGGCTCATTCAGCTAGTCCTAAACAAAACACAATTTTGTTGCCTTGCTGGAGCGAGAAAATCTAATCACATGCAGAGCGCATGAGGGGGAACACACAGGAAGTACACAGGAGAGGCAAGATTCAACACAGCCACAAGTAAACACTGGTAATTGCAGTTCATTAACCATGTTGTGGATGCCAGTGGCCATTTCTAACATCTAGACAGTTCAATATTAACCAACGCTGGTAAAATAATACTGAATTTTGAATTCTTTTCAGGGCGCAAAACACAGCATTTTTTATTTAATATGCTTCTTGGATTTGTTGATATTGACGAGTCATTCCATTTTCTGGGAGTTTTCAGGCAGGACAAATTTAACAATCTGCATCAAAACACTGTTTTAGGATTCATTTTCAGGAGGATTAATTTCCATCCTTAGTCCCTTGGCCAACGTAATAAAATAACAATAAGAACAACAATCGAAAGAGATCAAGGTGCACAACAAAGAATAATAATAAGAAAGAGATAAGAATATTGTTGAGACCAGAGGGAGTACCCCATCAATTAGGATCTAGGTTGAGATGTTAAAGTTCTAAATTACATCCCATAAAATGCTTAGTGTGTTACACGATAAAGTGCACAGAGGAGAAATTTATGTTTTTACTACCTCAGAAAAATAAGTATGTAATATCTGTCTGCAGAATGACATACCTCAGATTGTCGGCTATTGTTTTTAGGAACATTTTTTTCTTTTTGCAGAATGCTAACATCAGTCTTGATTTACTGCTTATTCAGTTTGTGTTACACAAAACAGAAAATAACTGACCTTCTTAGGACACTGCATCTCTCGATCCAAGCTGAGCAGCAGTTCATGCGAGATTGGGTCCACCAGATTGAGGAAGGCAGCATTTTTGTACAAGATGTCATTGAGTGACGTGCCTTCCAAACCCAGATCCTGCCAATGCAGACAAGAGGAATTATATACACAGCACAAGTGAACTAAAAGAAAAACACAAACAAAAACAAAAAAATGCAATCAAAAATCTAACAGTATGGCCTTGTACCTAAAAAAAGAAACATTCGGTGCCTTCTGTGTCAAGGGCACTATGACTCCAAATGGAGAGATGAAAGGAGTGTTTTGCTTGAAATATTCATTAAAAGAGACAGGAGTCCTTTCATCTGCTGTTGGACAGTGAGAGCTTGGGGGACTCGCTGGGAATGTTTTGGCATATATAATCACACCTCCATGGCTCAGAGTCCCAGTGCACTTTCCAATATGCCACATCATATATTGTTGAAACCACCTCTCACTATTTAGATCCAGTTGTAGTTGTTTCATTTTTTTCAAACCATGTGATCCTCAGTCGTGTAAAACCTCACAGAAGAAATTGGCAAATAATGTTATCTTGCAGCTTCATTTCATTTTCATTTGATGTGGTGAACAAAAAGGTGTTATTTTTGGTTTCTTGTCATTCTTTTGCTCATTGAACACATTTGGCCGTGGCGCTTCAAAATCTTTGGGTACATTTCCGTTGTGCTGCATGAACACATTTCCTCAAAGAGGTCACGTCTGCAGCTCAATTTGGCCACCTGTCATCACAGTTTGCTCATAAAATTAGATCCAAAAACGTTTGCAGTAAAAAAAAAGAAAAACAGATAAAGCAACTAAAGAGATGAGACGTAGGATGACTTTTAGAGAGCGATGAGACAAGCAACAGTCAGTATTGTAACTGAGTACACCAAATTGTACGGTCTGCCCTCATCAACATGTCCTCCCTCAATGACACAAATGGAAAGCACTTGCCATTTATAGCCTGTGCAGCTTTAAAGGGAAAAGAAAGCTTTTGAGACACTTCATACAGTACACACACATCTGCACAAACACACATGCACAAAACATCCACATATTTTTCCCTCCAACACATTCAGCATTGATTATAATGGGCAGCCTGAGTGGGAGGCTGGCAGTTTCACATTATGGGCTCCCCTTTTAACAAAGGCAGCAGTAAACACAGACTCAACCCAAAACAGTATAAAGAAACGGCTTCTGCCATTTTGAGAAGCAAGGTATAAAAATATCTCCCTTCTGTGTTTAGACACAATCAATTGTCAATTGCAAGTGTGTCACGAAGCCATGTATCCTTCCTACATCTATAGCTCAACTCAGATCATTTTCAGATCTAGAGCTGAGCTCATGGATGCACAGCAATTAATTCTGCATCAAACACTTTTCAGATTCAGAGAACATAATCTCTCAGACATCTACCTGCTTGCAATACAACGATAAAGTAAGGCTCATTTAATAAACGCAGAGCTCATTTAGAGAAAGTGAGCACAGGTCTCCTGTGATGTGGCTGTCATGAAGCCGAGACTGGCCAGTTTATCTCCTTGCCTTGATTAAGAAGGTTTCACTCTCTCCTGTGTCAAGACTTCAGAGTAATTAATGCTGGATAGGTTGATGGCTAAAAGACAGAGAAGAGCCTTGAGGGTAAGCAGACAAATAGGATCCCCCGGGATGTTGTTCCATCTAGGATGCACCTACTTATTCTTTTGCATGTTGTCATCTTATGTGCCACTACAAGTGATAAAAGCCTTTAACAACAAACATCTAATGAAGATCCATCATTGTTTACTCAATCTAGTGGAACATTTTCTAGGTCACGACTACAATACCTGTTTGTAGCTGTTGTCTTGGTAGAGATAAACTGCACAAATTCATTGCAAAAGATATTAAATGATATGGAGACAAATCATAGCTGTGTTTTTTCTGGCTTGATGCCAGTGTGTTTTAGATGCATTTGGTCAGTTTACAGGCTAGAAAAATACCTCAAGTGAAAAAGACTAAATTCTCTGAAACACTCTGAGCAAAGTATGAAGAATGGATACTTGAAACCTTGACAGTAGCCTAGATTTAGATTTTTTGTGACCTTCCTGGTTGTATACAATATAAAGTGCTTTGAGTGTCCATAAAAGCACCATATAAATCTAATCCATTATTATTATCATTATTAGTTAAAAACCTTTTGGAAAAGAGTCACTTCTTGTATTGAGATAAATTGAACTCCAGGGCTTAAATTGTTGCTGTTGAAAGAGAAACATCAAAAGTGGGGAACAATAAAAGGAGGCATGTAGCTGTAATGGGAGCATTAGAACAGCCTAAGGAGATATAAGATTCTCGATATAGCGCGAGAAACAAAGGCATATAGATGCAACACTGTCTATTTGTGTGGGGTGGGTTTAGAAACATCCAGATCTCATCTTGGCACAATGAAATTTGGGGTAATGCCACACAGCATGCAGCTTGACCATTTCCTCATTTAGAGTGCAGGCTATCCTTTCAAATCTGATGTCAACACGAAGCACGTTTACCCACAGTGAGAGTGGGATGAGTCACATGTTGTGTCTGCCACTGAAAACAGTGTGTCACAGGTACACTGCTCTTAGAGTGGCCTACTTTCCACACAAAATAAATGTTCCAAGAGGAAGTGGCCCAAGAGGCAAGGCCACACATGTTCTGAAAGAGAGGGAAAAGGGGACGAGATGGGCTGAGGTCAAAGGTCTGAGGATAAGGAGCAGAGACTGCACAGAGAAGAGAGGACCCTGAAGCACTGAAGCACTTTGAAAATGCATACATCAAAATACATCCACACACATGAGCAGTTTCTCATCTATTGCTCTGTCATAGCCATCATAGCAGGCGTGCAAACGTGCACGCTCTGTGTACAAACTGGTCTGACTTTACTGTGCAGCTACCCCTTACCTTCCTCAATAATTTGAGCACGTCGGTCGCCTGCTCTATCCTTCGATCACGGAGCAGTTTCTGTATCTCCTTAATCCACGCAACTCGCCTCACGTACGGGCTATGGTTAGTCCTCCGCAGCATCCCGGGCAGTTTGTCCGATTTCAGCATCAGTGCAAACAGAAAGTCCCCGCCGCCCCGACTGCTCCTTTCTCCCTCTCCAGGGTTATCCAGAAGCTTGCGTCGCTTTTTGGAGAAATTTTCATTGTCCAGGCTGCTCTGCCTGCTCAGTCTGGAGCCCATAGCTGCTGTTGTTGTTCTACGGATGCAGGCGCTGTTTGTGATGCTGCTAAGACAGTACTAAAAGGACAAACCCATGACCAGCCCGTTTTTTTTTCTTCCTGCCAGTGGATGCTCCTCAGTTGATGTTAGAAAACAGCGCCGTGCAGTCTGGCGCTGCTTGCCTGGCTGTCAGCAGACTGTGGATCCGGTGCAGAGCAACACAATATAGGCTATCCCTCAACAGTCAAATTAATCACCACTCTCTCGTGCACTCGTCACAGTTTTGATTCCACCGTGGACTACGTGCGCCTGGCTCAGATGATGAAGATGCTCCGGCTGCTTCATCCTCCGGTCGTCTTTGCTTTACGCTGCTGTTTAGGTTTGTGTACGTGGAGCGTCCAACCAATCACATCATCTGGTGCCTGCTGAGCGTCTCTCCTCCCAGGCTTGAAATTTCCCTGTGTGCAGATCACGACAGAATAAAATCATTCTGAAGGCCAGTGTTAGATTTGAAATCTATGCTACACATATTTGAAAATATTCATTAGAATACGTTTCTGTTTATTTTTAAGTGCACAGGCCAGTAACTCCTCAGGAGGTTTTAGATTTATCATTCCAAAGAACTACTGCAAAAGTGTGCCTTTTATCTACAGCTGCACAAATCTGTGATTTCCCATGGGTCTAATAAAACATACGAGTTTCTCTACATTGCACAGGCTGTCAAATTATCTTTTCATTTGTCACAAATGATTGTTTGAGGAACGTCTATGTCACAGTTTTTCCCAGTCTTCTTGTTGGATTGCTGTCTGGTTGCAGGGATCAACAGAGGAAAAAAATAAAAGAGGCCCAAGGATGTATCCAGCAATAGAAATGACAGCTCTGAGTTACTTCACCCTCTACTCGCTTATTCTATTTGTAGACCCTACGCTTGTAGCTTGAAGGACATTGTTCTCTGGTATGATTGAGGATTGCACTTGTTTAGTAAACTACCACATGATCCGTTCTTTTACAGTTATTTGCCCTGGTTGCATTACCCCCCTATAGCCCCTGCAGCATGTTTTCCTGGAAGTTATCACGAATGACTGTTTCCCTTTATTTAACATATCATCCCCATGCCACTAATTTGTGTTTTCAGATCCTTTATTCCCCAAGTAATGTTGATAAAGCAATCGGTTTCTATGACATGTGGTAAACATGACTGTCTTTGCTGCATTTATTGTGGTTGGATTTTGCAGATTCTTCGGGAAGTTAAATTCTTTGCCATGCATAATGTCCCAAATCTGGTTGAACATAAGAAATAACTTGACCCATATTCGGTATGAGTGACACCCCAGATCTGGTTTAAGTCCGAGCGTTGAAACTGATGCAGGTTTGTATCTTGTCCAATATTCATGTCACCCCTCAGTCAGTCTAAATGCACCTGAATCCATCAGTTCTATGCAAAAACTTGTTAACATCCACGTCTCAAAGCTCTGATCACAGCCAGTTCTTCATGGCTGAGCTGATTCTGGACAAAGCCAGAAACTTGACCTCCATTGGCCAATTCACCTGACTCCATGGTCTGCAATCTTTTTCTTTCTTTCCTCTCAACAGTGTTTAAACATTTGACAAATGCAAATAGTAATGGAGTATTGCAACCAATAAAAAGCAGCGGTTCCCAACCTGGGGTTCAACCTGTGGCAGCCCATTTTCATATAGCCTGCTGTTGCAAATGACCTGTTTTCATATCAGAAGCAAAACTCAGTCTGGAAAATAACTGTACATGTCCAAGCTGGCCTCTGCCTCATGATGTCATCTGAGGTTTCTTGGTTTGACTGAACAGAAATCCTGTGTCAGGGTAAAACAGACAGCTTTGTGAAAAATGCACACAAATCATGCAGACCAGGAAAACAGGATGCAGCAAAACATTTGTGCAACAAGGATGCCCCGGTAGCTTCTAGGGATTAAGATAGTGATTATGGGCAGTGGTGTTGTCGATCTGAGCATAAACTTTCTCGCACGTTTTAGCCTTGTATATTTTAGGATCAAAAAAGCTCCTAAAATCTAGAAAAGATGTTTCTCCATTAAGCTTGATCTGATGATAAACATGTTGGAAACACCACTGCAATAGAATACCTGCATGTATCTGCATTTCTTTTGTTATCCACATCATAAAGCCATCTGAAATTATATGTTTCCAATTTGGCTGATGAAGAAGCTATGCTATAGATTTATGAGAGCAGCATACATCACAGAGTCGGTCTACATAACCCCTATCATTAAAAGGTCTGTAGCTGCCCATAAAATCACATGACATCACCTTCTTCTCTTCAGTGGTCATTTCTCAGTTGCTAGTGTTTCTGCAGGATGCATTTCACCTGTCACAGATGAGCAGCAGCAGTGTGAGATTTGATTTGGTGCCATGTATGTCTGCACAGACAAGTTGCTCCATTTATTGTGCAAAAACATGACAGGTGATTTGAGTACATCTTTCCCAGAAAAGTCAAAATGAAATCTCTAAGCCTCTAGCTTAGGGATAAAAAAATAGATTAAGCTCCAGCTGATATTTAATAAAGATATAGAACACGTAGGAAAGCTTTTACGATTTGCAGCAAACAAAAAATGCGATTGTCCCCTTCTTTTATAAATCAGCTCTGACCACTGAATAAACTTCCCTCCTTGGGGTGGTTCTGAACCTGGGAGATCCAAAACAGGATAGTAGTGATTAGATTTAGACCCAGCCATTGCAGCAGCAGTAACAACAGATCCTGGCTTCCTTTGACAGAGGTTTATGAGAGCGGCCCAGCAACAGGGGTTGCACACTGGATTAGTTGAGGTACAACAAAAGGATATTTGCTGTTCAAAAGCCACTGTTACTGCCAGCTACCCGTAGTCATCGTTGAAGGCTCAAGCCTCACTAATAGTACAAGGATGCCTTCAGAATAAGCCAAATAGACTGTGACATAGTTACTGAGCATGGCAATATTGCTGGGTAAGCCAATCAGAGCCCTCTCTCAGAGCTGAATACTGCTTGCATCTGTAAACAGATCACTTTAGCAAGCCTGGCATCAGATTGAAATAAAGGTTATGGAGGACTAGGGGACAAATTCAAATGTTTAAGTCCAAATAAGTACAAGAGGGGCATCCATCACTTAAAAAACTGATGTAAAAAGAAATATTAACTGTACCATAACAAATTCAGATTTTTGCGAAGATCTGAATGATCAGTGTTATAGTTAACAGAAGAAACCAGAAGAAAGCCTTGATTCCTCTTTCACATCTATTTTCTCCGTTTGAATGATCAAAAAGAACATATGCTTATTATATAAAAAACAACAACAAACAGAAAACTCCACTGCTCATCAGTGTCCCATTATGACGCTGAATGAAGTCACACCTGAAAACCAAGGATGACCCAACCTGCATCACCGGTGGCTTAAGTTAGTCATATTTAACACCTTACCATTACCGCTGATGCTCATTGAGAGTCAGCCGACTTGTCAGCTCTCTTAGTTTGTCTCAGTTTCTGTTTTGTCCGACATACATTTTCCAACAATCTTTGAAAAACAGCAAACCAAAGGTATGTGAATCTTATTGAAAGAATATGATGAACAAAAACAGAATTTGTGTTTTCGGTTTTAAAAAAAAAAAAAGATGTCAGAAGGCTCTTGCATTTCATTGGAAGGATCTTGTCTGATTATCAGGTGTGTTGATTTTTCCTGGGGCAGGAAAATGGTTGGGAAGTCCCTGATTGCTGGTCTGGTGGTCCTTCTGGTGGCTGCAGTAAGTCTGTTCCTGGGGGTGTTCATGGGCCTGGGGAGAAAAAACACCCCTCTCCCTTCAGATCACTTCTACTCAAAGGCTGCTGTGGCTGCTGACGCTGGGAAGTGTTCAGAAGTGGGCAGGTAAGAAGACATACGGGGAATTTTTTGCTCTGAATGCACGTTTCCTGACCGTTAAGCGAGTTTGTGTGTTTCCAGGGACATTTTGAAGAGAAACGGCTCAGCCGTGGACGCTTCCATTGCTGCCTTGCTATGTGTTGGCCTTTTGAATGCTCACAGCATGGGCATTGGGGGAGGGCTCTTCTTTGTCATCTATAATGCTTCCACAGGTGAGTGTGCAGCTTCTGGTAAAAAACTTTGCAACATAGTCAAATAAGCCAAAAATAAATACAGCAAAACAAAAACTAATCAGTCAATTCTAATTTCTGCTCAACAGGGAAGGTTGAAACTATTGATGCGAGAGAGACAGCACCCATGAATGCCACCGAGGACATGTTTGGCAACAACACCAAGCTTTCTCGTACAGGTTGCAACTGGTTGTGAGCTGTCAGAGTGTCTGCCAGGCACAGATTTCCTTCACAAAGATCTGACTTTATTGCAATCTGTTAGTCTGTTGCAGGTGCAACATGAAAATAATAATCAGTGCTAGGGAGGGATTTAAGGTTGGATAGATATCCTAATCTCAAAGCTGTCCATCCAAATCCTCAAGTATCTTTTCTCCCTTCCTTAACAACCTGTCTGTATCATCCTATTTACATTTGTGGGTTGCTAAAAATAAATAATAGAACCACAAGTGCATAAAGTGATATTTATAGATATCTCACAATGTCTTCGTGTCTCATAGTGTGCTGATCTTTCACTCAGACAGTGTAGAGAGAGAAAGAGCCAGTAAAATCTAAAATAATGGTGCTGTTGTTTCTTTATGACAGGTGGATTGTCCATAGCCATTCCAGGAGAGATCCGTGGTTATGAGATGGCACACAAAAGGCATGGCAGGCTTCCATGGAAGGAGCTGTTTGAGCCCAGCATTGCTTTGGCCCGTGATGGTTTTCCCATTGGAAAAGCCTTGGCTCATGCCCTCTTCAAGAGCAAAGATTCCATTCAAGGAGACGCCAACATGTGGTGGGGCTGATTCTTCTTCTACTTGAATGCAAAACAAATTTTTATCAAACAATGCTAAATTCTAGCTTGGTATTGGTAGAAATATTCTCATCACAATATTTCAATGAGATGACTTATTTCAATGTATCAGAAGTGAAGCTGTAGCAAGTATGATTAACTTTACTCAGCATTAAGACAAAAACTTTTTTACATCCTAAAAGCTGAGAGTAAAAAGAATCCCCCAATCAGCACTTTTAACACTGAAAACCTCATAATTGTTGTAGACTCTGTGGCCAGAGATAGGTACATGTCCTCTTCTGCCATCTTGGTCCGTGCAACATAGTTTCTTGACGTTTCTCCTGATTCCAGCAAATAGTTCAGCACATGAATGCCCATAAAAACAAATTTGCTATTGGAATTTCATATATTACACATGGAATATATAAGCTTAAACAATTAACCTTTTATAAGGGCAGAATACAATTTTTTGTACTTTAAAAACGTCAATCCAGGGATTTTGCATTATTAAATACTATATTTGCCAATAATCTAGACCGTATCATCATGATGCTGAAAGATGTTGACAATGAGAAATTGTGTTGTGCATTTTGAAAAATGTATGCTCATTTTGAATTAGAATCCTCCAACATGTTAAAAAAAGATGTGGCAGGGAAATTAACCACTGTTGAAAACCACCTCTTCACTTAACACCCGGTGAGTGCCGGGGAACTGATGAGACGAACTGATGTTGCTCTCACAGGAAACTGGATTTTCTTTTTCATCTAGTTACTTATCAGTAAATTAGCTCCATTTTCTTTTTCTTCTTTTTAATCGCGTAATGGTTCAAAAGCTTTCAGTGGATCACATGTCTAGATTGCAGGCAACTCAATGACACATGGCATTACCTTGATCAAATATAAGTAAAGCTTTGCCTGAATCAGTCATCTGAATGGCAGTATGTGTTGCTACAAAACTTTTACAATAATGGTAATTTTAATTTGCATTTGTGGATGCAGCAATGACCAATGTCTAGGCAAGGAAAGTTTATTTCTATGGCACGTTTAATGTAAAAGACAATTCAAAGTGTTTTATATAAAAAATTAAAAGCATTACAGCAGTGTGCAGAGGTAAACATCATAAAATAAGAAGCATAATTCAAAATCCTATAAATACTACTCTATATAATACTGTATAATATAAATGGTTTTCAGAGGTGTTCCTTAATGCAATAAAACAATAAATATCTCAATGTTAGCTTTGTCTTTCTGCACACAGATATCCGAGGATTGCTACTGAATTGCTACTTTATAGCCCCTGCAACATTTTATTAGACATGTTTCTGGCATGAAATTCCAAATGAGCAAATATACTCTTCAAAAAGGATAATTTCAAGCATAAACATTTAATATGTTATATTCAAATAAAGAGGTACAGATGACTAATCAACTTACATTAATTTCACAGTGTATCAACTTTTTTTTGGAAAAGTTTTTGTAACAATAGTTGAATGAACAGACTGTTTTCATTTTTCAGCGTTGCTGATTAACTGTTGATGTCCTGTCCATCTCTTTTAACAATAACTGCTCATGTTCGTGGGCTGGTGGTAGCAGCCCCCATCTTCTCTTTGCTTTGCTAATTTAGCATCTTGTAAAAGATAGCTTGCTTGGCATGGCCTTTGTGTCATTTCAGTATTCTCATCTTAGTCTTATAATCAGAAGCACTACTATGTACACACTTTAAATTAAGAAAAAAATCATATCCACTTCATTTGCCACAAGTTTGACATTTTATTAATTTTTGCAGTTTCATGTTTGTTTTCCTTTTTGTTTTTTTATCATCTTTCAGTGAGGTGTTTTGTGACTCTCAAAAGAACATCCTGAAAGAAAATGACATTGTTAGATTCCCAAAGCTGGCTGAGACATATCAGAGAATAGCAGAGGAGGGGCCTGATGTTTTTTATAATGGGACAATGGCAAAGAACATCGTTGAGGACATCCAGGCAGCAGGTGTTGTATTGTATTCTTGTCCACTACTATACAGGAATTAATAAATCATGATTAGACTTATAATCAACTTGGAATATTAAACTATCCATAAACACCCCAGCAAATAGCAATGCATAATGTGAAAATTGCATTTTATATTCATCATAGCAACTCTGTTCATGTTCAAGGTGGCATTATTACCCTTGATGATTTGTTGGAGTACCAGCCCGTGTTGAATGAGAATCCTCTGAAGCTGAACGTTGGGGAATACACCATACACATCCCAGACGCCCCCTCCAGCGGCCCTGTGCTGGCACTCATACTCAATATAGTGGATGGTGAGCATCCTGGCCAAGTGCTTGTGCAGCCATGCAGAAGAAAGGATGTCAGGTTTCCCCAGGTTGTTCCTGGAATGTCGCTCCGCCTGTTTTGGAAGCCGAAAATGCCTCAATTTGCCAAAGTGAATTCACATGCATCACTCCATTTGCTTTGGCTAAGGAGTCTAAAGTCATGCTTCAAATATAAAGTGGCTGTATTAACTTGAAATAAGGGATAACACTGACGTGTTCATATAGTATAAATCCCTATTGAATTAGTCACTTTTCAAATCACCTTTAACAGATTTGAGTTGGTATTCAACAGTTTACAGAGGTGATAGAAAAGACTCGTCGCCTGATATTTAAGCAGAATATAAGTTGTAATTTACTCCAAAACTGCACTTCCTGTGAATATTTTGCAGGGTACAACTTTACAGATACAAGTGTCTCTACATCTCAGGAAAAAACTCTGACATACCACCGCATCGTAGAGGCTTTTCGTTTTGCTTACGCCAAGAGGAGCAGACTGGGGGACCCACGGTATCTCAACATTACTGATGTAGGTGTTAATGCATTAATTTTGGGGCATTTCCAGCCTCATTGAACTCAATATGATCACATCTGTCTCATTCTAGTCACACTAGTGGAGATCTGGGGAAAAATGCTTTGCTTAAAGGCATCTATTCACAATCAGTTGTTTTCTGTATTTTCTCCTCTTCGACTGACTTGTTTTGCACCCCCTCAGCTAATCCAAAACATGACCTCAGACTACTTTGCTGATAGCATAAGGAGTAAAATTACAGATGACACCACCCATCCAGACAGCTACTATGAGCCTGACTATTTTGTCCCAGACAACCATGGGACAGCTCACCTGTCAGTCATAGCCGAAGACGGAAGTGCTGTGGCTGCCACCAGCACCATAAATCTATAGTAAGATTCCTGCATTTTGATTACAATTTTGACTTAGTTCTTTTAGACATGGATTATAAAAATCAAACTTGAACTCAAATTCAATTACAGGATAAAGCGTGCAGATTAAAAATGCTTTTTATTTCCACAGCTTTGGGTCTAAAGTCATGTCTCGATCCACTGGAATAATTTTTAATGATGAAATGGATGATTTCAGCTCTCCATACATGACCAATGGATTTGGAATTCCACCTTCACCCAACAACTTTATCCAACCAGGTGTGGCCATACTGAATTATGACACTCCACTAATCTGGTATCTTTAAGCTATAAAAACTCTAACTACATCTAACTCTAAAGCTGAAATGCAAGATGTTTAACAATTATCCAGTCATATCCACCTTCTGTTTGTCTGTTCTAGGCAAGAGGCCTCTCTCTTCCATGTGTCCAACAATCATCTTTGACAAAGACAACAGGGTGAAAATGGTTGTAGGAGCATCTGGAGGCACAAAAATCACAACAGCCACTGCCTTAGTACGTCTGACTCTTTCACTCGTATCTCCATCCAGTAGATTCCGACAGTTAAGCATGCAATACTTATTGTTACATTTTCTGGCTAAAAACAGGTTATCCTGAACTCTTTGTTCTTCAACTATGACCTAAAGAAAGCTGTGACAGAACCACGAGTTCACAATCAGCTTAACCCAAACATGACAGTGGTCGAGCAGGGCTTTGAAAAGGTGGGTCACATGAAAATACTTAGGGTGATAAACAACTGCACAAAATCTGACTCGATCACATCTCTCTGTTTCTACTGTTTTACTGATTGGCTGAAGTGCAGGAAAATTAACTTGACATGGATAATATTTGCTGGATGACTAAAATGAAAGAAAGACCTGCAGGGATTTACAGAAACACCAACAACTCTATGGGGCTATGTTTAATTCTTCACTGTTGTTTGAATCAAAAGCTAATGTTAGCATGCTAACACATGCCTACACAAAGCTGGTATGTTTACATCATTCAGCTTCTTTGTTTAGACCACAGGTGTCAAAGCCTGGTCCTCGAGGGCCGCTGTCCTGCAGGATTTCAATGTTTCCTTCTTCAACAC
>JAOXYM010000012.1:23270209-23285829 GCA_028567055.1 Leptatherina wallacei | reverse complement strand
TGAGTCAGGTGTGTTGGAGCAGAGATACATTGAAAACCTGCAGGATTCTGGCCCTCGAGGACCGGAGTTTGACACCCTCGGTTTATTGACATGCAGAAGATTTTACATGAGCACTAAAACACAAAGGATGATGGGATTTTCTCATGAGGAAACTTCCACAAATTCAAAAAGCCTTATGAATATTTTGACTCATCCAAAATGGTCCAAACCATCAGCAGCCATGGACTCCTTTAAACAGCTGCCTAGCACCCTGAAACACGGGGCAGTAAAAAACAATGGCTGAGGCCAGGTTCAGGTTTGGAGGACCAAAACTCTTTCAAAAGTAACTGTTAACATATTTGCCAGAAAGGCGATTCAAAGTAACTCATAAACTTTAAAATATGTTTGAAAGGATTAAGCAGCCTCTTCAGTGGCGGTGCACTGTTTCACTTTGCAGCCAGACCTGAACAAACATCTCTGGGTTCTCACCAGAAAGTTCCTAGTTATAAGTTCACCCATGAATAATTAAGTCAGACAGCTGAAAAACACAGAGTTTGTGGCTGCAATGGAAGAAAGATGTTGCAGAATCTCACGAAAAGATCATCCCTTTAAGTGTTTAGTGGGGGAGGATTCATTTGAGCTTGTGTTGCAGCCAGAATCCCTCACCCCCGCTACCATTTCACTGGTGAAGGGAATGAATACCAGCATGAGATACCAGCACATTCTAAAAGCAAAAACATCACATAACCTAGAAAAATTTTGAAAATGAAGAAGATGGCTTCTACAACACAACAAACCTATTCACATATTAAAGTCCACATATTATAAAATTTCTAGAAAAGATCTGTGAATAGTACTCAAAAGGGCCATGCAAGATGAGCCAAGAATCTCAGAGCCAGATGCCTTTTGCAGGAAGAATTTACAATAATCTTCTAAAGAGGATCTTAAAGACTTTCCTCTCTACAAGATGTTTTAATATCTCAGCTATTCACATTAACAGAGACACTGACTAGGCCTGGACATTTTTATTATTATCATTTTTAAAGCCCAACATCTTTGACTACTGCATAATTTATATTTTATGTTTATGTGCAATGGTACCTTGGCAGAGTGTCATGGAGGGGCTGGCCCAGAAGAACCATGTAACACAGCTGCTGAGGACTCCAGACTCTGTGGTCCAGGCTGTGGTGCGGCAGGGAGAACGTCTGTGTGCAGAGTCTGACCCCAGGAAAGGAGGCTATCCAGCTGGATACTGAGCATCCCTTCAGGTTCTTCTCTGCTACCTTTAGTGAGGACCGTCTCCCCAAAGACGGAACTACGATTTAAAAAAAAATGTCTGCACTGAAGACTTGAGCTATGATTAAGCTACGGAGACACAGCCACCTTTCCCTTTTCTTTAACTTTAAGATGGAAATAGACTCCATTTAAATACCTCTTTTACTCAAACCCAATTATTCAGCACGACTCCTTTATTTATTTATTTATTAATTTATTAATTTATTACTTGATGAATCTATTTTGTTGGCATTATTTTAGTGTTTTGAAGTAAGAGGCTTATTATAGTTTGATCCCACTGGATACTGGTCAAGAAAGTGATGTTTGAAGGAATCAGAAGCCCAGTGTTTTTCTGCTTTCAGCATTATAATCAGTTCATGTATGACAGCATCCAAGACATTAATAAAACAAGCCACACATCCCTGCAACTAAGCAAACAATGTTACATGAAGAAATGTTGGTTTCATTCTTACGAATCTGAGTGGTAAATTGTCAATGTGGTATTTTAATTTCTTTTGTAAGGAAAACATATTGTGATTATTTGGACAGTTTTTTTCTGGAAAAGGAAGGTTTGTTTTTAATGTTAAATAGGTGAAAAATAACCAAATAAAAGCGAGCAGGTATACCAATCAGAATAAGGGCTTCTCAGGTTGTTTGCCTGTTCTACCAAAATGTCTACCTACATCGTTCTCCTGATGTAAGCTGATCCAGAAAAGGTCATTATTTAGAGGAAACTCAAAGTGTTGTTTTCTACCGTGACTCTACAGTGACACTATTAATTGTTAATGTTTAATATCGAGTAGAGGTTAAGTGAATGTATAGTGTATTCTGAAAAATACATTTGCAGATATATTTTTCTAAACATGCATTGTTCTTATGCCATGTTTGTTGCCATGCTTGTTATTAAACATTTTGAAAAAAAGATATATTTTACCACAGAGACTGTGCCGTTTCTGTACTGGAATATAAGGCATGAAATAACTCTTTTCCTTACTTATTTACTTATTCATTTAAGTAAACTCATATGGTTGTGATTAACTTAAAATTCCCAGCATGTACAATACAATAAATAAAACAATAAACTGTCAGTGGTGGGACAGTTTATCACATTTTTACCAGAACTTAAACACTTTTATAACTTCCTGTCCAAACTCAAATTTAACTACACTTTAAAAGGCCACATATAGTGATGCTTAATGCAAACGGCAATGTTTAGGACAATGTTTAATAGCGGAAGTGATATTCAATTACATGTAAAAAGTTAAGGTATCTGTGATTATGCACCAAAACTATATTATGAGTATTAAAGTAGAAGTACTCCTATGGTGCCTCCAGCTGCACAGGACAACACAAGGTGAATATTAGAGAAGCATGCATAAGTGTATAAATTGCTGGTGAGAACTGAAGTAGCTGGAGGGGGAGTTAAGAGTTTTATATTAAGATGAATCAAAACGGCCTTCAGATAATTTATGGGAAAGAAAAAATTTGAAAACAATTGAGCTTTGGTGTAATGAAACTAAGGTTTGCATGTTTAGTGTCAGTTTTAAAACATAAGACTAATGATCTTGATTTGGCATCGCATAAAAACATGCTAGCATCAGCTAATTAACGATAAATACAGCCGAGGTTGTTGAGGATGTCAGAGCTGCAAGCATTTGGTTGCAAACAAAGCTTATTTGATCTAAAAGACAAGTTGGAGGCAGGTCTGAGGTCTGTAACTTCATCATGAGGGACAAGAAGCAAACAAGGAAAACAAAAAGACTGCTGGTTGGTTTCACTAGAAAATAAAAGTGTAAATCTTACAGGAGAAAAACAAGCAACAGAAGAGAATCTATAGGATTCCATTTTTATGGACAGAGATACACCCAAGTGTAACAGTCAGATGTCAGACTGGTTAACCAACTACTATGCTTTTAATTAACTTAAAATATTAATAAAATCAGATTTTTTTTAGAGGGTTAATCCAATGAAAAATAGTTTCAGCACTAAAACCTAGACCAGAGAATAAAGAGTTTAGCTTCTCAGTTATGGCCCAAGGATTTAAAACCAAAAGAGGATTCAGAGGCCCTGAGAAGCCTGACCCCCGTCTCACCCTCTGTTCTTTTTTTTTTAAAGTAAAGGCATTTTACGATATGCTTTTAAGCAAATGAAGAAATAATCAGAGACAACAATGCTTCATTGCCTCTGAATAGGAATCTCAAACCCCAAACTACCAGCATTTTGACGACCATAAAGAAATGATCAGCTGTACTATGAGATACAATTTTTCCTACGGGGCTATGAAGGACTCAATAAATATACATTTCAAATGTAAACATTTGAATTGCAATGCAAGAATCCCCCCCCCTCTGGCTAAAAGCATACTACATGCATAAGTCTCTGCAACACACTCCTTTTCCACATGTGGCGAGGCCTACATAATCTACCCATTGTTAGTTGTAATCACACTAAACGTGTAAATACAGGCAATACATACGAACCACATTCCTGAAGCCACATCATTAAAAACTCACCTGTGTGTGCTCGGTCTAACACACACTCCCCCTCTGGTATATATATTGTAAATAAACTCAAATTCCTGATATCTTTTAATCAAGGGAAAGAAACAAAACCAAAAAGAAATGGTACTTAAACTAATACAGCCAGGAGGTTCGGAGGGCCGAGGGTAAACAAGAGAAAAGTAGAAAACAGATGCACCCGTGCTGTCCCATCAGAACCTAATGTGATCGTGATTCCTCTGGATTCCAGCTTCATTGGTATTCTTATGTGCTAACTATGGATCATCCAGGCTACTGAAGCACATTCATCCAGCAGCTAACTGTGATAATCGCCCTCATTTATCAAAAAGTACCAGATAAATCAGCAGAGCCACGACAGCCTCTGATAAACTTTTAACATTTTTCCCCATATAGGAACCTGTCAGACCAGCCTCAGGTGTTCGTTCAAACCTACCCAACCACAGGTTACGACATGATGTATACATTCTTCTTATATTTGAAATTCATCTTTATTCATTTGTTAAATGATGATATTAGCACTGTCTGCCATGAATTCAATTGTCTCCACCTCAAAATATTTATAAATGAAACGCTTCAGTTTGAGGAGAAGCAGAACAGTCTCACTACCATCTAGTGGTGAGTTGCAGCAACTCAACAGCACCGTTAAAAAGGAGAAATGTCTTGTTTTTATTGGAAAGTGTGTGCTGTTAAAGTTGCATAGAAACAGGCGGTGCTGGCGACTGCAGCTCCTGGTCCAGAAGTCGGAACAGCATGGCGCTTTTGTTGCTCTGCGAGGTGTGTCCGAGGGAGCGGTGGAGTTGAGCCTGCAGGTAATGGACGTCCCGAAGCCGCTCTTTACAGTTCAGCTTGAAGAAATAGACGGCAGCCTCATCAAGCGTGTCAACAGCCAGAGCTGCCAAGTGCATGTCTGCCAGGACACACAAAATAAACCCAGCAGAGTGTAAATGGAAACGAACAACCTCATGACCCTGTGAGAGGTGGAGCGTTGTATGGAGCAGGTTTAGGGGTGATAGGTTACCTGGTTGACCTTGTCCGCTTGGCCTGAATCCAGCCACTGCCATCTGAACACGAGCTGCCAGCAGCAAGGCACGGCCTTTGTCCAGGACAGCTCCGTGGGCCAGAACAGGTTCCATGGCTTCATGAAGAACACTCAGAGCCTGCTCAGGGACTCCCAGCATCAGCTAGAGAGGGAGCATAACGAGTATAACTAACTTTTAAGAATTAAAAAGAGAAAGATGATCATTTGCACAGCTTTTATTTTGTGACAACACCTACTGCATTTTATGGGGTGATTTGCATAGACATCAACTACAAACATTTTTTTAAGAAAAGTCTGTTTTCCTGTTGTGGCTGACCTGAGTGAAAGCCAGATGAAGGATGGATTCTGAGGCCAGGGACTGTAGGTGGTGTTGTCTGGCCAGAGCCAAGGCCTGCAGGAGGATAGGAAGAGCTGTGGCGAAGCCAGATGACTCCCAGTGAAGCTCAGCAGTGGACAGCATTACTCTGCATGGAATATAAAAAGGAGAAATTATGCAGACAAGAGTTAAAAATGTGAATTTGACTGATTCATGAACATTAACAAGCTGAAAATTCAGTTTCATGGATAAAATTAACCATAAGCCAACCTTCTCTGTGCTGCAGGGAACGGGTAAAGTTATCAGAAAGCGTGTTTTTCTGAAATAACAGAAGTATGCTACCTGATAATTATCTCTGTGGACTTGGTCTTCTCACACTGAACCTGCAGCCGCTGTAAGATGTTGTATGCCTCAGTGCTGCGGTTGAGAGCCTTCAGAACTAGGGCTTTCCTGTCATTAAACACACTGTTACTAACAGCATGATTTACACATGTATGAAACCACAATTAACAAACCATCTGTGCTTTGGCGTTACCTGTAGAGGCCTTCTGTTTTGTTTAAGGCAGAGATAGCGGTTACTAGCAGCTCTGCCAAATGGTATTTCCCTTCAGTCATATGTCTCTCAAACTGGATTTTCAGATCACACAGCATCCAGAGCTAAAAGAAACAGATGACAAAAGGTCATTTAGCACATTTCCTTGCATCATAATTGGAAAACATGTTAGGCTTCAAAGCCATGATGAAAAAGTAGATTTGTTTAAAAAAAAAAAATCCACTAGTATGTACTAGCTAACTTTCAACATGCTTATTGTATTCAAATTCTAATGAAAATGGATCAAATTTATGTGATAACATAATAAAAGAAAGATGGGAAGGCAGTTGCTTGTTGACAGGGGATTATATTGCATCTTATAACGTAAAGGATTTTTTGTTAGACAGCCATTTTCCTGCATTGAATGAATGAAAATTCTCTAAAGCAGAAAGCAGAATCTGCAATTTATATTTATCATCACTTGTAAAATGTATTTTTTTGGGTAATAAAAAAGCCTGACTGAGCCAGTCAGCCTGAAAAGGTCAAATTCTTCCTTTTTATCTTCTCGCTCTCTGCAGGTTCCTGTCATCTTTATTGCAGAATATCAGCACTGAATAACATAATATGGTTGAGACAAAGCACCTTCGCATGTTGTGTGTGAGAAGGAAACTGTTCTTTCAGATGCTGGAAAATCTCTGCAACAGCATTGTACAGGCCCTGCAACAAAAACAAAAGGCACAGGAGACTATGAGTCAAGTCCTGAAGTCCACCCAGGAGCTAGAAAGCAGAACTGAGTAATGTTCACAACCTTCACGCAATAGTGGGAAGATAATAAACCTTCCCAGTAAGTGACTAACAGCGGGTAGAGCAGACAGACGAGATCAAATCAAATGTGCTACCTGCTCAGCATGCAGCTCGGCCAGGTGACAGAGAACCACGGCAAAGGCCTCCGTATTGTTCTGCTGGACCCCAAAGTTGACTGGCTCCAGACTGCTCATGTTGAGAAGCAGCTGGGCCTGCTGCAGAGCCATGGTGCTGCACGAAACATGGGAGGCCTCATTAAAAACTAAAAGTTTCTATGGCATGCTCTTGAATTTGCATAAAGGACATTTACATAACCAAAAATGCAGTGACTGACTGACCTCTTTCCGTACATCCTCCATATGGACGTAGTCTGAGCCAAGCTGATCTCGATCAGCTCCGACAGACTGTGCTTCCAATGCAGGATGTCTGTGTCCTTCAGTGCATCCATCAGTTTGTGAGCAGTCTTGCCCTGTGTCGCCCCCTGCTGGACCAACGACTGAATGCCCAGAGATGCCAGATACTACAGAGGAGTATAACAATTACCAGGTTGGTGGCTTTGTTTTCACATGACATGTCAATTAATTCTTCTCACCTTCAAATATAAATGCTTGAAAAAACAAAAACACCTGATTTACAAGGTAACAGAAACACCTTTGACAAACAAAATTCATCCCTAAACTCTGACTGAACATTAAAAAAAGGTAAGAATTACTGCCATCTAGTGGTAAAGATGGGAATAGAAATGCTAAACACAGTTGTGAATGGACGGTGGCCGTTAGTGGACCATCATTTTTCATCTGCTAGAGGATCCGGTGGCCTCAGGAATTTGAAGGTGTTATTTATCCCAAGCAGTGCTCGAGCACCTAACAAACAAAGCCGGTGCAGCATTTTTAATGATCAGAGGATTCTCACTTCACACAGAG
Organism: Leptatherina wallacei; assembly: GCA_028567055.1. Classification (NCBI taxonomy): domain Eukaryota; kingdom Metazoa; phylum Chordata; class Actinopteri; order Atheriniformes; family Atherinidae; genus Leptatherina; species Leptatherina wallacei. Next base: position 23,278,442 of record JAOXYM010000012.1, on the reverse strand, counting down.
TTGTTTGTCCATTCAGAGACACCGTAGTAAAAATGGTGGCATAAATATTGCAGCTACCATGTATGTGGATCCGCAGCAAGTAATTATGAATAGTTCATTCTAAGAGGATAAAAACACGTTATCTTAGTGAAAGGATTAGGTACCAATAGAAGCATAGTTTTTAATGATATATTACATTTTTCTGTCATTAATCTTTAATTTTGTTACATGCTGCATCTTTAAATCAAATTTAGAGAAATTCACTCTAGGTGCTCTCTAAAGAGATTTTTCTCCCCTACAGAGTTGGTATGGGTAAATATGTGCAAACAACCAGAAAACACAAGATGTGCAGCTGTGGCTGGTGAGGGGGTGTAATGATGCATGTAATTACACTAAAGTCCTTTCTAGACATACACTGCTTTCCTTAATCTCGTGGCAAACAAATGTGTGGGTGTCAAATATGAATGAACACTCCAGTACTTTTCCATTAAAAGGTTGTGGCAGCAGTCTTAGTCCAAGTTTGACAGAGTAATATAAAAACATTAACCTCCAGCACTTACACAAGACTGAATTACTTGAAGCAACTTTAAAAGATGCACATACAAGCACATGAAAGTAGGGGAGAGTTGACTTGATATATCAGATTTTTCATCAATCAACCTGCAGCCGCGGCTCTTTGACTGACGACAACCATGTCATTTGCATTAAAATGTAAATTGCAACTCAATTAAAGATAACATTAACTTTACTGTACAAATTGTTCTATGATATGTGAATAATATATATTGTACATGTACTGGAGTTCTACTTGATTGTTTTTGCTGTAGGCTGAACTGAATGACACTGAACAACATTAACAAAAGGTTCCCTTTTGTTTGAATGACTGAATGTCTTCACTTGAGCAAACTAATGAAGCTATTAATTATATATATGGTCAATGTCTGAAAAGGATGAACATTTTTTCCTTATAAAGAAATTGAATGCAGAGATACTGATGTCAACACTAAACCTTTTTCCTCCTTACCTGTATGACTTGAACGAAATAACAGCTTAACATTGTTTTGACGTAAATAATTGACACACTCTGCAGTGTGATTTAATTTTTATCAGCTTCTTGTATTCTTTCCACAGGTCTGTGTCTTGATTTAATCTTGTCATGCATATTTACGGACAATTCCCTTAACTTCATAGTTTGGTTTTCGCTTCAACACACAAGATTACGCTGCGGGACCTGACCTGCATTTTCAACTATGCCCAAATTAATTTGAATAAGCGCAGATGACCTCTGGTCAAGTTGTAGAAGCACTGCAATGACCACTGACAGTAGAGAGACGTATCAGATCTCAACTGTAAGTGTCTTTATCTGCCTACAATTTTTAACAAAACTCCAAACCACCCATTTTCTTTTCCCTTTTATCAAACATTGTGTCAAGTGATTCAAGGGGAAATTTCAGAAGCTGAAAATTTTCCATATGCACCGTTTATTAATCAATACTCATTCTACTCCAGTTATGATGGGAAATTTTCATCTTGAGTAAAGCAAATTAAAATATGTAACTCTGCCCCTGTTTAAGGCCAAGGCTGAAGACATTTTTATTCGGTTGTTTAAAGTGGTGTCGCTTACGAAATTAACCGTTTTAAATTCCTGAGTGTGCTATATTTTAATTCTTGTATTTATCCCTGTCCAGCACTTTGATCAACTGTGGTTGTTGTGAAGCGCTTTACAGATAAATTTGATTTACAAAAAAAATTGAGCGAAAGAAATTCAATTTAACAATCGCCAACCCAAACTGCTTGAAGGCATTCCTATCTGAGACCTTGTGTTGAACTTACTGGGAGGCAGAAGTGGGCAGCCATTTTCACCGAGTCCTCCGTTAACACTGTGCTGTCTGAACCCTTCATCTGTTCAAGTGTGTAGAGCCAACCCTGCAGGAGATGAGGTGCGTTAGATTTGGACATAATCAACTATCAACTATGATCAGGTCACTGAGGAGTGATACAGTTTTTCCCTAACTGTATATGCAGGAAAGAAAAAAAACTAAATCCCCCAATCTCTGAAAAAGTGAAGCTCATTTATGAGAAAAAAAAAGAGTTCACTAGTAGAGAGCTGTTTGTCTTACCAGACAGTGCTGCAAGCACACATGATCATTGGACTCCTGGGCTATGCGGATGGCCTCCTGCAGAGCCAGATCAGCCTGCTGACTAGAAAGTTAAGAAAAAGAAATCACATCTGTATAAGAAATACATTTATTTTTTTTTCATTGAGAACTCGCCAGATTGCACCGGCTCTTTTACTCACTAGTGGCCAAAGCGACAGTGCAGGCTCGCTAAGTTAAGAGCAGCGTAGCGGAGACTTCGACCGTAGCCTTCGTCGCCGTTGCTCTTTCCCTCATTACCAGACAAGATGAGGCGGTCAAAATAATGTAAGAGGCTGTGAGCAGAGAGGAAGATGTCCTGGACTCTCATGCTGTTCAAGTAGTTCAGATAGTGCTATGGACAAACAGAAGAGAACAAAGCTCATCAAGGAAAGAGTCCCTCAGACAGACTTAGTTCAATGATGGAAGTGAGGGGAATGGACCTCACAGCTTCAGCAAAATCTGGGTTAAACTTCAGCATGTTGTTGAGCTCTTCTTGCAGTGAAGTGGGCTTTAGGGCTTTGTTCTCATCATTCTTCAGGAGATATGCCTGGAGAAAGATGTTTTCAAAAACTATGAGAGCCCTTTCGTGCAACAAGGATTCATCAAAGTTTGATACAATTTTTTTTTCTTTTTTAAATCTACTGTTGAAAAATCTACTTGGTAGAAAACAAAAGAAGCTTTTAACACTGACCTGTCTTGCAAGAAAGTACTCGGCTTGCTTTTGGGACAGGGGACCTTTGCTTGGGGCATTGTCACTTCTAAAACAAAACAAAACAAAAAAAAACAACAACACATAAAATCTGCCTGAAGCAGTCACCCAACTTGCAGTAACATCAGAACAATAGTCTTTTCCATGAGGAAGCTGCACAGGGTTATGGTTTGACTTTAGGATGCAGAAGGTCAAAACATGTGTGAATTTATCCAGGGCTGCCCCTCATCTCCATGCAGATCATTTACTGTTCCGCTTCTTCAATATTCAAAACCATGGAATACCTACAGTCTGCCTCAGTGCAACTACATCCGAATATATCTTCATAAGCTTTAAATGGCTCAAGGGGTTGAACTAGTTACATGGTGCAAGTATCTATGCATTACCACTGATCACAATCTGCCCTTCAAGACACATTAAAGCCTTCTATCCAAGCTAAAAGTGAAATTGGGTTTCTATGTTCAGGAACAAATCCAATTTCTCCTTCAAAACAAGAGAATATTTGAAATCATCTACTTTCTTGCATCTGCTGAATTATGGGGATTTGTTATTTTTCAATCCCCTTGATCCGTATCTTCACAAGCTAGATACTGTGTAACATTGCGCTTCATCGCTGGCTGTAGAAATGGCACACATCCTGACCTTTTATATGCTACTACTTAATAGCCATCCCTCTGTGTACGTAGACTCACACATTGGCTGATTTTCATAAATAATACTATTCTTAGCCTAGTTCCCTCCTTATCTAGAAACCAGAGTCAATATGGCCTTTGCTGTCGATCTGTTCTACAGATGGTGGTCCTAAGAGTGAGAACAGAACTTGGGAAAAAGTGATCTTAAAAAGGGGTTTTAAACATCTTTGCATTATTCATCCCATGCAACATTTCATTAACCTAATGCTGATATGTTTTACTTGTTGTGTTTAATAGTTGGTGTCTGTTTATTTTGTGGTAAATTATAAACTCCTGGCTGTGCTGCCATCTTGGAAAAGAGACTTCTGAGGTTTTATCTAGTTGAATAATGGGGGGAAAAACATTAAATTTGCCCACTGGAAAATAACATATCCTTCTCTGAGTCAGTCAGCAATTTATTCAAGAACATTGCTACTAACCGAAGCTCGGACTCATGCAACGGGGCGTCCACCTCCTCTTTGTCCACTCTGTCCCCCACTGTGTCCTCAGTGCTGGTGAGGTCCATATCCGAGTCATCTGCAACCAGCACCGGCAAACCCACCCGCCCATGTGCAGGCTTGGCATAATGACTGTGATAGTAATGTTGCAGAGACTTGTATAGCTTGTAAACTTGACTGAAAGACAGCTTGTTGTATGCCAGCAGCATGTGTCTCATAAAAAGACCTACAAGGCAAGCAGAATATTAGTTTAATACAAAACTTATTGAGGGGAAAGACAAAGAACTTTCAATCAGACTTTAAGGACTGTCATTTGAAGTGTTACTCACCCACGACACTGGTTTTATAAGCTTCAGAGTCAAAAGCAGTGAACGGGGTGGGAAGAGTGGAAAAAAAGTACTCCATATCTTTCAGTTCTCCATCTGCCATTTCGTGTAGCCTTTGGATGAGAAATCAACAGCATCATCAGCCCACATACATTTAATATATTTCAATACTATTCTGATATCATGACTACATATGGTCTGGCTTCTACGTTATTGTACCTGCTTTAGTTAAAAGACTAAAGAAGAGTATAGAGCTACTTTTAAATTTACTTATTTTTAGGTTTGATGTCAGCTACAGGTTATCATGACAGGAAAGAGAGAGGCCAGGAAAGACTGGAAAAGTTGAATCACTCAGCCAAAAACAAACAAACAAAAAAAAAAACACCTAGTGCAATGTCTCACACTAAAGGAGGTAAAATCCTAGTTACATAATCATGAGATGAGGATGAGGACTGCATAGAAAACAATTGAAAACTTAAGTTATTCATTTGCAAAGAATTTGAGTCTTTCATCATCTGTTTTGAAGAATCCATTAGAAGATTTACATTTTATAATGTTTTAACCTCTTTGCGATCAGGACCTTACAATGTGCTGAACCAAAGGAGCCTGTGAAACCTCCAGTACTATCAGCAAAATATTGACGTTTCTAGGCTACCAGCTGCTACATCGATTAAAGAGTCATGGTGGAGGAAGCTGAAGCAACACACCTGACTTTTACGGCATATGCAGTCTGAGGACAACACTCCTCCACCGTCTTGAGGAACTGGCCGAGTGTCAAGTCTGGACCCTGATATATCACAATGAAATGAGTAAACATCGGCATCAACACTGTAAAGGTAATTGCAATGTTAAAAACCAACCTGCTGAAGGGGAAGAATAAGCTTGTTGAGTCGCCTTCTTTCTGGGAGGGACATCTTGGAAGCGGTCATCTCATACAGTAGCGCCAAGACGGAGATTTTATACGGAGTCACCCAGTCTTTAATGCCAAACACGTTAGCGTGGACCACCCCGTTTGTCATCATAGGGTTGAAGTACAAACTTTCATGCACGCTCGCCATTTTCAGACAGTTTACACAACATCTACGGGAAGGAATTAAAGTTAAATACAATGCGCTGTCATGAAGGCAACCAGCAGTTAGCTAGTTAGCTGCCTTTACAAAGTCACTTTAACGTTAACTAAGTCGTTTGAAAAGCCAAATTACACCATCGTTTATCTTTACCCAACTTATACATCGCATATAGTATTTAGAGAATGCAGATACTTCGGTCTCGTCGCATAACTTGCTCTATATCGCAAGTTAACAAGAACCTCCTTTCTTTTAAACCGCCCTCCTTCTGTCGCCTTAAAAATACGTCATAAATGGGCGTATGTCATTTTGTCCTATTGAAAGAAACAAGCAAACATAAACAAGACTGGGAAATTAAAAAACTAATTATAGCAGTGTTAAAGAAAGATTCCAGTCTCTTAAACGGCAACGTTGTCCTGACACAGTCCACTCAGAGCACGTACCAAACGCCCAGGATCCGGGATACACTTTTATTTTGAAGGCTAATCAGAAGTGAATGTGCTTTTTTTCCCCATAGACATATATAGATCTATATATATAGATCTATATATGTCTATGTTTTTCCCCCTGCCTTGATATTTGCAGTAGCTGAATTCTGCTCAGAAGCTGGTGGTTATTTTCTTAAATGACTTTCAGATGCTGCACTGTATTACAACGTGTTCTGAAAACTGTATATTTCTTTTAAGAGCTCGGCGACACCCACTCGTCATTGAAGTACCAAAACAGCTGCGTTCAGCATGGATGGTTTCAACTATAAGTAAGCACTGCCATCTAGCGGTCACAGTGTGTAACTGCATATGCACAGTTTAACATCTATACTAAAGTTGGCAAGACATGTGGTTACAAGCTGCGTCCACCTTAGGCCAGTGTTAAGTCAGAAAGTTCCAGACTAAAAAAGTCCGGTCTGTACTTTCAAAATTAAACATTAAAAACCATTAAGAATACATTAATTTCTAGATTTTTTTAAAAGAAATTTTGAATATGCTTGTTCAAGTAAGATATTCAAAATTTATAAGTAACTTGTCGCAAGAGTTCATATCACACGAAAAGGGAATTAGGTCAAAATAGGGTTTTAGAAGGTGTATCAATTATAATTAGATTCTTCAAATTCAGACATGCAATTTTTGAAATATTCTATGCACATAAAATATATAACAATATAGTAGTGACACATTGTATAACAGTATAATTTATTTAGATGGATTTAAGTAAAAAAGTATTGTAAATGTATTTAAAATATTCATGCATTCATACAAAATATTCCATTGCTTATTCTTATACTGTAAATTTATATACCTCATATGTTCAATGTAATCTAAAAATTTGATAGTGAACAGTCTTTTTTCTTTTTCTACATTTATTTTGTGTCAATATTTTCAGTATATTGTATCTTTAAGTCCCTCCAGACTGTATCAAGCCCTTCAAAATGCATGAAAGAAACATGTTTTTAACAAATTCCTGACCCTCTCTCAGTTTGCCCTCGTCTTCAGAGTGGCGTAGGTGAATGCTCCGCCTGTTGCTTCATGCAGAAATATATTGGTTTTTTGCTGGTGTTGGGCCTTGCTGGTCAGTGAGAGGAGCTTTTCAAAAGCCCCAAGGTGTCCTCTAAATTCACGATTTCGGTTTAGACATTTATTATAAAAATGAGAAATAATGATGTCTTAGCCTTCTTTTTACAGACGGTTGAAAACACAGTTATGTGAAGTATTCCCTCTGTTCAACATGTAACTCTAAGATTCTGCTTCTATACTCTGATATGTGCATGCTTTACCTTGTGATAGGTTCTTCTATCACTTAAAATGACAGAAGAATAGAATATTGACAGATAGAACACTGAGAAGAAAGGTGCATTAGTGGGCTTTTTCTAAAGAAATAATCCTATTGCATTAATTATATCAGTAATATGTCACAGTTTGGGGGTTTGGAGTTGGGAAGAATCCTTACTGGTTATGCTGGAAATGTCAAGAGGCAGTGCAATATGAAAGCAGATGCTAGATCATAAATGAAGGGAGAAAAATGAAAGAAATGAGAGTAACGAAGAAGTAATCTCTCCCAGAAGATGGCACTATTGATCTAGCCGCATATATATATGTCCTCCCATCAGGAGACAGAAGGAAGGATCTGTCCCCATTCTTCTCACTGTCACATTCTTGCTGAGGTGAAGTCAGTAGACAAACAACAAACCCATCTGAGTTGATATATACTGAAAAGCTTCGATCTATTGACTATAAATGCTTCTGTCAAGAAATGAGTCATTGTAAGCTAACATTGCCAGCTGTATGATGGCAGAGTTGGTTGGATGTTTGATGTTCAGGAGAAACATAAACAAACTGGAAAGCAATGAATAACAAAAAAGTTGTGCTTTGATGTAAAACTGTCTGCCTGTCTGTCTAACATGAATGATCTTAAATGAATATTTCATATAAAAGGAATAAAGAATAAGAACGCTAAATCCTTGTAGTTAATTTGAGCTGGTTAAAACCTGCTGCCACTGAATTTCATTGACCCAAGCGTTTGACAAAAGTTTATTCAAAGCAGTTTATCCAGCCTTTTTCTCCAGGCAATAACAAACTAAAGAGCCTCATATAATTTCTTCAAATAAGATCTCAGATCTAAGTCACTAAAACATACAGCAAAACTAAAGAGTAAATAAGAAATTGATTCTTAAATCCCAGAGAGGATTATGCCCATATTACATGTTCTGATATGTGATATGTTCTGAAAGTATAAACCTAGTAGGGCTTTTAGATTCAAGGTCTCAGGTCAGCTAGTCCAGTCTAGACTATTTATGTAGACACTTTACGCATGCAGACAGATAGATAGATAGATAGATAGATAGATAGATAGATAGATAGATAGATAGATAGATAGATAGATAGATAGAT
>JAOXYM010000012.1:23251064-23261161 GCA_028567055.1 Leptatherina wallacei | reverse complement strand
CTTTTTACCCCCCCCCCCCCCCCCTTCTTCCACTGATTAATAATTAAATTGATTAATTCAATTATAAATGACAGAAGCACAAATTAGTTATCATTTAATGAAAATTAACTTTAAGATTAAATTTTTAAGTCTTTTTTTCCATGATTAAAATTCACAACAAATTCAAAGCTTTTGGATATACGTGATTAAAACTGGTGCCTCTCTATTTATGTATATCATTGAATACTATAAAAAGAACAACTACAAAGATGATCTTCACACTCGCAAGAAATGTTGTGAAAAAAAGGGACCCCTTAATCAATTCTTGTAGCTTTCAACGCTTGTTCTGTTTTCATTGTCCTTATGTCAAGATGACATACTGTCTCACCTGTCCAATTTCCACTTGACCCATCAGATATCATTACGGCTAGCCCGACAGCCATGAAAGTCAAAGAGTTATGGATGTCATGGAATGGGTGTTACTAATGCTCTACATCATGTGATTCCAGTCAGCTTTCTGCAACAGTATGGGAGTTGATATAATGAAGCATCAGCATTGGAATGACTGTGAGCAGAAATGGTTGCTGAAACTGTAAATTGAATTTGGTATATCTATGAGTGATTTTGCATGGCATAAAACCACAGTTTTTATGAATAAAAAAACTATAAGGGGACAATTTGATAATCACTGTCTTAATAGTTTATCTAAATGTTTTCTCACTGCAGTTTTTTGCAGTGGCTCAGCAGTGGCTCTTCAGGTAAATTGCCTACAACCACAACTTATTCACAGCTGTTTATGGTTCTAAATGTCACCCACTGTTGCAGTCCGCCACTACAGGGTCTTATTCTGCTGTGCCAGCATCCCTGGGACGGCCATTAAATGTGGCTGAGCTGCCGGAAATTATCTCCTCTTTCTGCTGATGAACTAATTGTACTGGTATGCTATAATAACGCCATTAAAATGTAATGCACTTGGGATCATTACTTCACATTTGATACAGTTGGGTGTTACAGGATAAAGACAGAAAACAAGTGCTTCACTTACAACAGCATTAATGCTGGAGACTAATTCATTGTACAAAAAATAAATAAACAAACAGGTGAAGGGGGTACCCTCTTAGAAGAGAGACCAGCTACTACAAAGGAAGGTGTGTTTTTCTCTGTGATTGTCAAAAATTCCTCTCCATGGGGGCACTTAATCATCAGATTATAAGTAGCGGAAGAAATCTCAAGCATTACATTGTTGAACCACAGATAAGCAACTAAGTTTGGTGCAGAAAAGAAGGCAAATCCAGCTACTAGAAGGGAATGATCCAGTGCTGTCATCTCAGGCTTTGATGAAAGATCTTTAATTTTCTTAGCCACTAATGGGAATTCTAACAGTGCGAGCACAGCCCTCATTTTAATTCCTGTTATAATTCTTCTTCTTATTTCTTTAGTGCCAGGATAATGGAGCATTTTCAACAATATTCTTCACTCTTCTCTTTTTAGATTATATACTGCCTAGCGCCCCCAAAAAGTTGCCACCAAAAAAAAAAAAAAAGTTCACTCACCCATATTTCATTGGACCGCCTTTGGCTTTGATTACAAAATGCTTTCGCTGTGGCATTTTCTCAATACGCGTCTGCAATGTCACACGATTTATTTCCATCCAGTGTTGCATTAATTTTTCTCCAAGATCTTGTATTGATGATGAGAGAGTCCGACCACTGTGACAAGTCTTCTCCAGCACATCCCAAAGATTCTCAATGGAGTTCAGGTCTGGCCTCTGTGGTGGCCAATCCATGTGTGGAAATGATGCCTCATGCTCATTCTGAACCACTGTTTCACAGTTTGAGCCCGATGAATCCTGGCATTCTCATTGCCATCAGGGAAGAAAAGATCCATCGATGGAATTACCTGATCATTCAGTATATCCAGGTATCAGCTGACTTCATTCTTTGGACATATAATGCTGCTGAACCTAAACCTGACCAACTGCAGCAACCCCAGATCATAGTACTGCTTCCACAGGCTTCTGCAGTACACACATAGGCACGATGTGTGCATCTGCCTCTCTTCTTACCCTGATGCACCCATCACTCTGAAACAGTGTAAATCTGGACTTCTCAGACCACATGACCTTCCATTGCTCCAGAGTCTAATCCTTATGTTTCCTATAGCAAATTGAAGCGTTTTTCTCTGGTTTGCCTCACTGATTAGTGGATATCTTATGGCTACACAGCTGTTCAGTCCCAATCCCTTGAGTTCACTTCACATTTAATGAGTGGAAAATGCTCTCACTATCAAACAGCCCTGAGTTCTACAGGTGTTTTTCTTCGATTTGATTCCACCAAACGTTTAAATGATCAGCAATCACGATCATTCAGGACTTTTTTATGACCATTTCTTCCAGGAAGATGATGGTTCCCCACTATCCTTGTAGTTTTTAATAATGCATCACACCTATTTCGTTAGTTAAATCCAAGAAAGAAAGAAAGAAGCAACGAAAGAAACAGCGAAAGAAAACATCTGAATTAACTGAAAATTACAACTGAAAAGTATATACCCTGACAATGAGGCTGACTTCTAAAAGCTTTTGAACAAAACTCACCTGGAATATGAATTGTGGCAAAAAAAAAAGAGAACCAGAAATTTTGCTGATTTGATTTAATGACAGTGAAGTGGAGAAAGATCTTTGCCGAACCTAATGAATCCATGTGCGAATAGACTTTAATTTTGACTTTACATAATTAACCTATGAGCAGCACACCGGTTAATAAGTGATCAGACTGCTCCATCCATCCATCCATCCATCCATCCATCCATCCATCCATCCATCCATCCATCCATCCATCCATTCATCTATCCATCCATCCATCCATCTATCCACACACACGGTCTTGGCTCTGCAGTTTCCTGTTTAAACTGTCGTTTTAATCCATCAACTCTCTCAGACATTGTTGTGGACTCCCTCTTTAATGCTTTGCAATGATGTGCACCTGCATTGATGTTGTGCTATCAACAGGCATCTATTTTACACAATGTTGTTGAATCACAAGCATTTCTGAACCATCGTACTCATGAGATGAAGCAAAAAAATGGCTTCACTGGTGCACCATGTACTGTTGAATGATATGATGATACAATACAATGAATACAATGACGAATACGTGATGATGTATACAGTGATGATGTTAAACCCAATCAATTTTATTTAACTGGAAACTATTGCAAGGCATTTTCCACACAGTTGAACTGCCAGTTCTTAGATCAGTTAAGAACATTCAGGATATTAAACTTCTTACTTGCTGGCCATCTGTTTGTTTTATCTTGCCATATGTCTAAACCATTTATCGATAACCAACCGAGGTTAGCTATTATCAATTTTTAGCGTTTACTTAGCTAACACACGTCATTTACATATCATGCAGTTTTTCATTACTTTTGATTGACTTAAATCAATTATTATAATAATAAAAACTTTTCAAGAAAATTGGATATCATGAATCATGAAATACATTACTCTGGTGGTGCAACACACAATTTTTTCTCCAAAATGGTTAAACAGATCCAAAAGTAAGGCACAGGTTGCACTGATTTAAACAACGTGTAGAATATAATCAAGACTTTCTGTATATTGCACAGTATATGCAAAAGTAATGGTATGCAAATGGTTAAGATTTAAAGAGTGAAGCTGCTGTAAATAATTGCTGTTCCCAATTAACAAATTTACACTTGGTTAGTTCTAAGCAGCAATTTCTCAGTGTATTTGTTTTTCTCTAATTAAGTCTGCATACAATGAGTGAGCACTACATTACACATTTAAAAGGGGCAAAATATAAAGACCCATCAGAATCAAATACAATTAGGGTGCAATTTATTTAGAGGCTTTAATCAGCTGAATTATTTTTGGGTTTTGTGAATCCAGGTGCAATCACTGTGGGGAGGTGGAAGTGAATCTGTTTCTTAATCCATTTATGTAAACTTGGCCTCCCTCCAGCTGCAGCAGATGATTTCATTTGTCTGAGCAGAGTGCTTGATATAATAGGATTGCAATCTGGCTGTTGGAAAATTGTCTGTATAGACGTCTATGCTTTGGAGAGCTTGAGTATGCATGCTAGTCCATAATTGCATCCCCCATTTTTTTTTTTTTTTTTTAAATGTTCTTCAGTCTTATTTGTCATTAAAGTCCATAATCATTATTATTCTATGTTTATAATGTTATTCTTCAGGTTTGAGAATAAATTTAAATCTAGTGTGAGGGACAACTGATCACTGAAACCTCAGGTTACTTATTTTAATCACTCAATAATTGAAAAGTAAAGAAAATGGAGACATTGAAGCTGTGGGATTAAAAAGTTAAACTCAAGCTGGTTTGAACTGTTTTTAGCTACTGAAGGGCTCTGTTATATACTGATGAACTATCTGCTTTATTTGTCAAAAGCAAATTGAAAACGTTCTCTTTCTCCCAGGCCTGTGGCTAATTACCAGTCTATATGCGTAGGTGTGTGAGCCAAAAGGCTGTATATTAAAAGAGTGGTGAGCACATGTGTTTGTGAACCGACTGCATCTTTGACAATTTATACACCCAGAAAACATCATACAACTCACCAATCTAAGCCCAAAATCTTCAACACAATCAAAAAGACTTACTTTACCTATGCAATGCTATTTGATTATCTATTTGATAATCTGGTAAGAACCAGATTATTTTTCATTATGTGCTCTTATAGGAATTGAAAGAGTGTACTTCCTTTACTAATGACTGTATATCATACATGGATACAGTACATTACAATATATACTATTTGCCAACCTCCTTTTCTTTATAATAAAATGTAATGTGTTGATGGTGGTAATGCATGTTAATGTGGTTAACAAGAGTAAATAAAACATAATAGACTTTCAGAAATACTGTAAAAATACATAAATCCTACCTTTATATAACTTTTGTTACTCCATGAGCCCCATTCCATTGTCAAGCTGGCAGTGCTTCACTGTGTGAAAAAGGATGAATCCAAATAGTAAATCCATACTCATTTCCAGTTTCTTATTAAACCACCGATAATTTATGATAATGAATTTTTCCTAATCTTAACCTGATTACATGTTAGTTCTTACATCCACCTTCAAAATTGTACCACCTCTCTCCACAGTGCACCATGAACATTATATCTCGACTCAGCATATTATCACCATCTGTCTCTCTACCTGAGACCATTTGCTGTAATCAGTGACATCAACATAAAACTTGGGTTTTCACAAAAATTCTAGCAAAGCACCGAACCTGGGGTCTCTGAGGCATATTCAGATGAAGGATTCCCTAGAGGCCTGTAGCAGCTTTGTAGCGGGAATGTCCTTGAGGAGGGATTAAGCCAAACTTTTTTCCCCCTTTTACACCAGAGACACATCCACACATGGTGTCACATGCTGCAGTATGACTATATAATTATACAATAACACACTGAAGTATCTTTGTGTCAATATGGGAAATACTGAATAAACTGATTACAGTATAGTCCTTACTCTCTTGTATTTCTGCCTGTGTTAATGTGACACAGCTGGGTAGTTCATTTATTACTCATTATTATTCTAAAATTATCACCCAGACAAAGGTTGTTATTTAATGTTGTATGACTGGCTGTAGTAACAGCGACTGAATTTCATTTGCAAAGCTTTACTTGCTTTCTCTCTTTGTCAGTAAAATCTTATCTCGGCTGTTAGTTGTCTTGAATTATTTTAGCATTTCAAATAAGTAAGTAATTTTAAATGCAGGGTTTTAAGTATTTTTGCCTGTAGTAGACATAACATAATGCAATGTCAAATAACCCATGAGGAAATACACAAGTCAAAGAGTGTCTGGGGGGGATTGGGCATGTACCTTTATGTTAAAAATTAAGCACGGATCTCATCTTACAAGCAACGTACTCCACAGAGCTGTGTATGATTGAGTGCAAAGATAACTAAAGGAGACAGTTATCTGCATTTTAATCCCCAGGCTACCTGTTCTGAAACACAAGCTCAGATGCTCCAACAGGGTGAGACCAGAGGAACAATGAGGGTAAGAATATCTTGCAGGCAGAAGATATGACATGACAGATGCTCTGCAAACAGAAATGAGGTGCAAACAGAGGTAAACAGCTTGCAAGTGCTCGTCTCTAAATAAACCACAGAGCTCATTTTCTATTTTCTGCTTTGTTGCAACATGAACAAACAACACACCATGAAAGTTTGAGCTGTTTCATCCAAGCAGAAAGAAATCCTGGATGACACAGCAAATCCATTCATCGGCCATTAGCGCAAGTGATGCAAAGACACAGCAATTTGTTCTTTGACTTTAGACCCGACCACCTACACACAAGCTTAGCATGGCTTCCCCCTTTCTCTCTCTCTTATGATGTTTCTAAGAGCCAACTGAGAGCTCCCCAAGCACTACTTCATCTAGGAAGATGTCAAACATAATGTTGACAGTTAATGTGGTCATTTGGTGCATGGCTGGAAGTGATGGCTTTTCAATTAATACAACCCAAATGGCAAAACGCTCAATTAGCTTTAATGTATTCTACCCTCTGATGAATGCCATGTAAGTAGATGAGGGGAAAATAATTTATAAGCTGCATTGTGCATAATGACTTAACTTAAAGTTGAACAATTTAGCAGTTTTTTTTTTTTTTTTTTTGCGTCAACATGAAAAGTACTAATATCTGAAAACTTACTTTTCCCCTTGTGGGAAATAAAATGGACAGCACAAAGCTTGTCACAAAGACATGTTGGCAAAGGAGTTTCAAAGAAAAGTGAACTTACAGCTGCTGCACAGAAGCATCTAATACCCACACAGACAAGAGGAACAGATGTAAACAGAGCGGTCTATATCAAACACTGACAGCCTTCAGAAGCCATGTGAGACTGCAGGCCCCCAGAGTGAGGATGGCACATGCTGCTTGTGCTGCATTGACTTCAGTGACTGTTATTCTTCACTCTTTCATCACATCAGCCATATCAGCTTTCACTGTGCATGTGTGCTTGTGTTGAGAGCAATAAAGATGATAGTTTGAGAATGTCAGTGACCACAAATGTTTTGCTTTTATGTGCAGAGAGATGGGTTTTTACTTTTTAAGTATGAAAATCTCAGCAAAAAACACCAGCAAGTATGGTGTTTACAAACTGGGTAATCCTCATACTGCCTCTGAGACCAGTCTTCAAGTCTGGCAATCTGAGTCGGATTAGACAGTGCTGAAAGGATTGCCTCCGAAACATAATATTAATTTTAGCCCTCACGAGCAGGACAGCTACACTTCATGTTCTGTCGCTTCAGGGTGATGTTCTGCAGATGTCGGGTCGACTCTTCCCCTTTCTGAAGTGTTTACCAAATAAAGTTCTTCTCGGAAGGAGAATATAATTCAATAAAACCAGAGAAACTCTCCTTGAGCATTTGTTCCAGATGTTTGGCCTCACATGCCCAGATTCACACTGACATTTTGTTTGTGTGTGTGCATACACATTGATGTCTGTATGCTTGATTGCATGCCAGTCTGTGAGATTTATCTGCAGCTGGAGTTGACTGAGTGCCAACAGCAGGTGTGAGATTATAGTTTGCTCTTATTTTAAGGTCAACAGATGTGATGCCATTAAAATTGTTCTGGATACAAAAGCTGCTTTTAGTATCCTTCTTATTATCCATCTATTTGGCTTCATCATGAAATCATCCAGCTGGCTTGGTAGCTTTCTTCAGATGGATCATGAAATGTGACCTCTTGCATGTAATGTGGTATTTCAAGTGTGTTAAAATCATCGATAAATCTGTAGTTCAACTATCAATGCATTAACAGTCCATCTGTGTTTTTGTTAAAATGAGCAAATACGCTTAAGAGCATTACATCACCGATGGAAACCCATGAATGTACATTATTTCCCACAAATGTTTGCGGAAAGTACAGTAGTGCACTGTTTATTTCTGCTGTTGTTTATAGCACATAGATAAAATGTGGGGAAGATTTTCTGTTGTAAATTTATTTTTGTACAACCCCAATTCCCCAGAAATTGGGATGCTGTGCTGTAAATAGAAACAAAATGCAATGGTTTGCAAATCTCATAAACCAACCAAACAACATATCAGATGTTGAAACATTTGAGACATTTTATCATTGCATGGAAAATATGAACTCATTTTGAATTTGACGGTTGTAACAAATCATTAAAATGATTTGGAACAGGGGCAGGCAAAGGCTGAAAAAGTAACTGGTACAACTCCTTGTCTGCCGCTAAATTATTGGTTAGAATATGTGGTCTGCCTTACCCACAAATCTTCCAGTGGAGTTATTAACGTGTGATCAACTCAAATAAAAACCTGCATCTTTTCACTTAAGGAATCAATAAACCCCTTGTGATTATGGTAGTCGCTTACTAACTAGAAAACAAGGAGACTCAACCAGACCCCTTCTCAAAATTATCATCTTTCAGGCTTTCTCCCCCAGGTGGGTTGCCAATTTTTACCAAAGCACCTCTTTGCATTCTTGGTCACCAAACTTTTTTATATTCTTATAAATGTGAGCTTATTTTAATCTTTTGGATCAGATTAAAGAATAAGGATGAGAAACCTTTATTTGTCCCTCAGTGGGGAAATTGCTTTGTTCCAACAGTACAGGTGTAGTAAGGAGAAGCATGGAGGTGATATCAACAAGAACAAAGAATATTAGAAAATTAGATGATTCTCTCTAAACTTACAGACCCGACACCTGAGCTGACGGCCAGGAAAGAGTTATGGACAAACTTCCACGGCATCAGGCACGATGTGGGGAGCCTTCCACCTGAACTTCTCTTCCTCTGAATTCAAGAACAGTCCAACAGAACCGGCGTCAGTGTGTCATCTCAAAACAGAATCCTCCGATGAGGACAGATTCCCTCTCATAAGTTGCTATGAGCATGATTGGTGTCACAAAGATTGGTGATAGTGAAATTAATCTTTCAATAGCCTATTAGTCATTAGTCTAAGCCCACCTTTTTATCAGCCCATCAAATTTAGTTTAGTTGGATTCAGAAATCATTTCTTCATTCTCTTTATTATTAATTGATTATCTCCATAATTTAACTAGTTCATGCTTAATTTTCATACAACTTTACACTTCTTCACAATACAAACTTTGGTGGAACATCATATTTACATATTTTCTGTTTATGCTTTGAATGTTCATATTTTTTCTTATGTAGTTTGTAGAAGAGTTAATAAATATATCATGTTGTTCTAACTGGGTGTTCTCTGTGGTTCCCTTGAATAGTTCTAAAAGGTCAATTCTAACAAGAATTATATGAGTAACATACAAGACTGATGATTATTTATTGATATAAGCTATAACATTTTTCCCTCTGTGGGTGGTGCCTTGACTTTTAATTATTAAATGTGTTAACGCCACACTGGAAATCATTTCATGGGCTAAGGAACAGTTCCAGAAATCACTTTCTATGTGATACACAATACTAAACCACATAAAAAAACCACATACTGCATCCATCACAACAACATGACTTCACAGGAGAAGAGACAGGGGGAAAAAGCCATCAAGAAAGGTCCAGAACTGTTGAGTAGCTACAATCCTCCATCAGACAGAAACTCCTGCAACTGGTTTCCTCATTTCCCTGACATTTAAAGACAATTGTTAAAATAAGAGGGGATACCACGCAATGGTAAACATTCTCTGTGCCAACTTTTTTAAAAAATGTGTTATTACCATCAAATCAAAAATGACCTAATATTTTCCATGAAAGGTAAAATGTCTCAGTCTCAACATCTGATATGTTGTTTATGTTCTGTTAAGAAGAAAATATAAGATTTGCAAATCATCATTAACCATTTCAGTCTGTTTTAGTCTGTCTCAACTTTTTGGGATGGGATGGGAATTGGGGTTTTATATTTACAACCCCCCCCCCCTCTCCCCTTCTAGAGCTATTAAAGTCACTTTCTAATGACACTATAGGTTTACAATTTTGGATGATACCTAAGAAGACTTATATTCCCCCCCACCCCCCCCCACCCTTTTTTTTTTCTTCTAACAATTTCCTGTCCTAACCAATGACTGTAAAATGAAATGGACAGACCATCCGGGAGTTTTGTGAAGAGCTGAAAAGAAGCTCATTGGGAG
>JAOXYM010000012.1:23230601-23243664 GCA_028567055.1 Leptatherina wallacei | reverse complement strand
ATATTTTCAGTGTAATGCATTACTTTACTGCGTTACCCAAAAAGGTAATATCGTTACTGTAAAGCGTTACTTTGTAATGCGTTACTCCCAACACTGGGTGTAACCTACGATATTATTGTGAATTGGCGCTATACAAATAAACTGAATTGAATTAAACTGAATTGGATCTTCGGGTTCACTGGATTCAAACATTAATAAATTAATTTTCATATGTTTGAAATTTCTTTTCCTTATATATGACTATAAAAAGATGGACAAAAGCTTTATTGTTTGTTATGCTGAACTCTTAAAAAACCTGGGCAAGCTTTTGAGAAGTGAATCATCTAATTATACTTCAGTTATAAATACTAGTTTTTTGTTCACTGAAATTCCTGTTCTGAGATAATGGTTACAGAACTGCTCGTATGGGTCAGGATGGCCTCGCTCATGAGCCTTGGACCTTGGACTACTCAAGAAAAATGGACTTACAATAAGATTCTAAGGGAAAAGTTCAGAAAAATTCAGAAAATGTGGCCTTGGGCAGCACAGAATAATGGCAAAGAAAATCTTGTAACTACAGTGATCTGGAGATTAGCAGAATAGACGGAGGTACAAAATCCCAGGGCAGAAATGCAAAAATCTGATCATATGGCGTTTGACATGATAAACATTTCATAAAAACATTCTCTTAAATATTTTAGTGAAGTTTTCATGATTGGATTAAAGATTGGATTCAAATTAGTTTTTTATGAGATTTGTTCATGCATTAAATGTTTTTTTTTAAATTTCTTTTAATATTAATATTATAAACTCAGGGAAGTTTAGTGCAGTTTTTTTTGTAAGTTTTAATTTTTAAATTTTTTTTTATATACGCATAGTGAAAAAAGCAGTCTGAAGGCAGCATGTCGTTTTTACAGCCACCTGAACTAACATCAAAGCGTTTCAATGTTGGGTTTGGTACTAACACACAGTGGTAACCTTGAGATTTAGCAATATCTTTGATGCCGATTCCTGTTGTGTTTATGTGATGTTTATGAGCCTAAACAGGCAGGAGGTCCACACAATTCCCCTCCGTTCAGGCTCTATGCTGCTCACTCTAAAAACATAGAGCTTCAAATAGGCACAGATTCACTCACCACAAAATACATATCCAACATAATGTTCATATTATTTACACATACAATGCTTGGTTGTCTTACTTAAACACATGCACTGAAGCATATACATAGAGATATTACTGCTTATCACATTTGAATGTTTCATGACAAATTTAAGGCCAAATTCCATTTTAAACAGGAATATTCATTCATCTTAATTCCTTGTTACTGTGATTTGGTCCCAGGTGTGGTGATGTCAAAACTAAATGCCAGTCACCAGCTGTTCCCAAGTCTTCACCACAAACAGTACCTAAGTGTAAGGTGTTGAATCTTATGTTCACACCAGCAAAATTACTGCATCAAATTTTCTTTAAATGATTGGAATGCATGTTTAAAAATTAAAGGAGCTCTCACACACTGGAAAAATAAAAAAATATCCAGGAACAATAAAAAGATGTGTGAATAACCATGAGGACTAAGAGCGTTCATGGGCATTTTCAGCCAGTTAATCCTTAGCTTTGGTGACAAATGACTCCCACCTTACTTCAAGTGAAAAGTCCATTCTTGTTTTGTCAGACCTGACATCCAGCAGTGCAAAGTGCAATCAACTGTTTACACCCCCCCAAATTCTGTAGAACAAAAGAGAAAAAAATATGAACTACACAACTTAACACAAAATTAAGGCAATAAAAGCAGTTCTACAGTAATGAAAACATCTTTAGAGCCCCAGTGTGTGAGAATTACTCCCATATAGTGGTGCGCTAATGGAATGTAAATAACCGAGTAGTGCTCTCTGGTGCCTCGCCACTTAACCACGTTATTAATCTACAAGCCGCGGAGAGTCACAAATGTGAAAATGTCAACATCTTGCACAAGTTGGAATGTCCTGTCAGGTGATGAGGTACAGAACTATATCATTCTGTTTCCTTATTGATGCCGATAAGCTACAAGCATGGCCTCCATGTATTTGGTACCAAGCTACTGCTAATAGCTAATGTTATTGTGTGAAATCGGAAAAAAACTTGGAAAATACAGCTGAAAGAAGCGCAATGTCGCCTACTGGTATGACCTCTGTGAAGAGTAACAGCAACTGAAATCTGTTGCAACAGAGCTTTTCCATTGTAGGATTACTAACAAATTAGCCGTCTCTGCCGTTTTATATAGCAAGTAGCAGTAAATTATCTGACTTAAATGGGAGGATAAAGTAGTTGCTGGACTATCCTGCCCTGTTTCTAACATAAGGCCAAAATAAACTTCACTGTTAGATTGGTTTAACTTACCTGTCGAGCAGAAAGCTGCAAACTCCGCCTCAGTTTCGATATCCCTCTCCCTCATGAATTGTCTAATTGTCTAATAACCCTAACCCATCTGGTAAAGGCTACAACAATGTAGACACTTGTTTTCTCCTATTATTTTTTCTTTTTCTTTCCTTGGCTAATTTTTTTTCCGTCTCACGGGGCAAAGAGTATGGATGGTCCTCCATTTCAATGAAAAACGGCAAGTTGAATGATCCATGGTCGTCTTTGCTTGTTTCTCCGACGACAGCACACGGGGATTCACAACTAAAACCCATAAGGCTAACAAGTTTGTCCACTTTCGGCTACCGTTTTCAAAGATGCCGACGCAACATGGCAGCCTTCGGTTAGGTGCACCGCTGCCTATGTATTGATAAACAACTCATTCTTAGCTACGGAACGCTTCCATTTGGATGTGATATGATAACATTTCGATAAAATGCATATTTATGAAAGGGATTCTTGATTTTTGCTAATAAAAAGTCAAATAAGTTACACACTGTACCTTTAACAAAAACATAGTTATGAATAATATATTACATTTCTGTCAATATAACACCCCAAATGTTAGAAAGTAAAGCTTAAAATTATTTTGCTTATATTTTTTCCAAATATAAGTTTGACCATTTTTTAAAGTGAATGGTGCTCCTCAAGCTTGGTTTCTGATAATCTGTTACCATTGCCATTCTATATGTTGCCCTTTGGTCACGAAGTTACGACACCAAATATATAGAGCAGTGGTTTTCCAACCTATTTTCATTGAAGACCTCATTCATGCAACTACCAAAAAGTTGTGGACCCCTGTGCTGAAACCGTGTTTAGTTTTATGCTTTCATTAGTTAATTTATCACCACAAATGATGCATTCTGGCTGAGTCTTTTCCTGTCCTTTGATAAAAGCAAAGTAAAGGTAACTGTCAACATATAGCATCACTTTTCTTTTTTTATAAATAGGGATGAATCATCTGCTCTGTGGCATTTCTCAGACAGGAAAAATCTAAGCTACCAGGATAGACATGAACTACTCCCCCACCGTAGCACTCCTGCTCACTCACTGACTTCACAAAACCACACAGTATGTGGACAAAAACTGATTGGACGCACAAGATGTGGTCTACTAAGTAGCTTTTCTTTTTCTTTTTTTGAGTAAGGATTTTAAAATATTGTTAGATAGCAGATTTTGATGACCCCCATTTAGTCGCTTGGGGACCTGGTTTCAAAAGTTTGTGTTTTCAGGCTCCCAAAACGGCAGTTCCATGTGAATGAAATGTCCACATAATAAAATCAGATACACCTTAACTCGTCTTTGTGTGGACATGGCTTTGTTTTATTTCAACAATCACACAGGCTCTGTACTATCAAACCCCCCTGTACTTTTTATGGGGGGTTTATTAATTGTTTTTTCTAATTCACTTCATGATATTGCTGTTTTCATAGTTTGTTTTTTGTAAATTTGTACCCAATTTTATTTTCTTTAAACAAATTTTGTTAACATGTTTATATCGTTCATTTTGTATGCTATTTCTGTATTTGTTTTTGTTAACATTTTACTTTTTTTTTTTTTACTTTAGGCTATATGTTTATTTAAAATTTGCTCTAATATTCTATTTCTGAATTTGGTCTTTCCCAATACTGATACATAATTCAGATTTCCCCTCTGAGGGAAAATAAAGGTTTATTGTTCTATCCTAAAAATGTGAACTTTGAATATCAAGGCTTTATGCTAGAAAGCCCCCAGCTATATCAAGGATTCATGAAACTCCACATATACTAGAAAGATGTCGTAGATCAGCTAGTAGTATTGTTTCCTTCATATCAGATATAGTTTCATTTTACATGTAGGCTGCTTATCTTGATATATTTATATTTAGCACTTTATGATATTGTGTTGTATTATTGATAAAATATATATACAAATTAAAAGTAGCTTTTATTTTATTCTTATCTCCCGATATAGCTCCATATGGTCTATATTTTTATAGTTACATTATTCACTCATAATGAAGATAATATTGCGTAAGAGATATTTTACATTTATCATGGATAGTTTAATATTTTATCTTATTTTTATGCACAGCTCTAATCTCTTAACCACCTCAAATAAGTTGAACAGAAAAAAGTTTAAGTTCAGTCTACATTGTAGAAGAACTGAAAATGTAGTGTAGGAGTAAAAATACCTTAAATTTTTAATGGCACTCACGTTCTGTTGCTAAATTTTAGATTAAGAGAGAGGGAGAAAGTGGAAGTAGAAGCAGAATTAAGAATTTGAACTGGATACTGCATTACAGTATCATTATATTTAAAGTAAAGTAAAGTAAAGTATACTGTATACAACACCAAGATCATTTCAGTGATCATTTCCATCATCTTTGCTTATGAATGGAAATGTATGTAAATAAGTTTTGACAGACATTTGCATTATGTATAACATCACAGTGATTCTTATTGGATGACGGGAAAACTCAACATTTCCCTCTTTCTATATTGAATTAGACTTTTCTCCAACAAGAACTTCAATAAGTCTGCCTGTGCAAGCGTTGACAATGAAAGTGTTCCTGTGTCAAATCTTACTCAGCTGCTCTTGAAACAATTCATCATTTTGAGGCACCGATGCGCCATCAACATTCCTCTGCTCCCTTGTAATATGGGGGATATTTGTGGCTGCTGTGAGGCAAACAATTTAATAAATCAGTTCATTTCAACGCACACGATGCCCCCAGGGCTTTACAAGCAAGCAACATGCTGCAGCATCTAAAGACTCTGAAAAACAGATGAGAAAACAACTATTAAACAGTCTTTTTAAGGAAGGCCAATTTCTACTTCACATTGCAACATTTGTATTCCTGGGTTGGTGCGTAAGATATATGAAGCAGTAGCTGTAATGGCTAAACTTAACAGCAATTAAATTAATAATTTTCAGCCACATTTGCTGGTTCACAATCCTGTTTATACATCTGAGCAACTCCAAATTAATTATGAATCTCTCATCAACATAATAGAACTATAAGAGATTAGTTGTAGATTAATTTAATGAGTAAATGTAATAAGAATAGGAAAGGGGGGGGGGGGGGGGGGGGGGGGGGGGGGGGGGGGGGGGGGGGGGAGGCAGCCTAATCTTAAAATTAACAAATGATTTAGACTGGCATTCTGGCTACACATACAGCATTCAATTGACAAATTCCAGTTTAATGACACATTTGTAATAAAATAATGTTTATCTGAGGCAGCTTCAATACACTTTCTATTGAACAAAAAGTATTATTAGGATATTACAACAAAGGAAAGTACATATTTAACACTTCAATACAATATTAATTTCTAAAGGAGTTATGAAACATGTGATTTACCACTTTGGGAATGCACAAAGAGCTTAAAATGGACATGATTTCAAAGGGACAAAATGAGCATCTTAAAATGATCACAGAGGCTAATGGATTTCCTTCATGCCAGGTGTTGTGTACAGCCTAAAGAGATAACTTCTGTGTAAAATCCTGCCAATTACAAAAGGCTTTTGGTGCTAAGCTAATCTAACCTCAAATCATCATTGCAAACTATAACAGTAGCAATCCTTCTATTTACCAGGTTGGTTCAGCTTAATTAATTTTAATATGTAGGCCTGCTGATTGATCAGAAGAGGTTCTTCCATTGCCTTTCTTGACGCTCTTGATTAGATCTAGTATGATAGATTATGTCGTGTGGAAAAATTGGGGTAAAAAGGCCGAATTCTGTAAGTCATGAATTGCCTTCTGCTGGTGAGATGTAAATCAGCGAGGTGTGCTAAAATTGATGGAGCATCCTCTGGTTTTATTCCTGACTCCTGAGATCACCCTGAATGCCCCAGCCAGTGTGTACGGACACTGTAAGATGGATTACAGGCAAAGAGGAGAGTTGTGAAACAAAGAATTTCAACATCACAGCTATCAATCACATTGCTCCAGTAATGCTTCTTTGACTCTCAGTTTGTAACCTAAACTGCGATCATGGGCTCTCCTGAATATGAGGCCTGTATCCCAACTGACTTATGTTAAGTTAATTGAGCTCATATCCCAGGATACATGGTGAGAGGCTGTAACATTAGCCGTTTCCTGCATGCAGCTCATTGGGATGCGAGGTTAACGTTGGCAGAGTAAACTGTGCCTTGGCAGAGATGCTGAGCAGTAGTGGTGGTGCTGCTGCAGGGACATGACAACTACTGTCTTCCTAGCCATAAATCCCCCCCACACTCCACAGGGCACACAGCCACACCTGTGTATTAAGTTGAAAGATAGCTAAATTCAATCTGCCCGGTTGTGCCATGTCACTGAGGGAACCTATTTGGTTTATAAGACTTTTATGCTGTTTCAACAACAGCCTATTTTTATGTTTTTGGTACGTTTCATTTGTTTATTTGGTATTTTTTTGGATGCATAGTAGACTGAAGAGCTGGGTTGGGAGTCATTCAGCTTCCACTGAGTATGAATCCAATAATACCACCTCCTTTACTTGTTCCACTCAAAATCAAAGTAGTCTTCTCAAATCCACATCCTTTGCTTTTTCAGTCATTTGTGAAAACAAGCATACTATCCTGAATAGGGTGTGATGATCCTTAAGCTTTTCCCATTCTTTTTAAAATAAAATAATTACTTGCATACTAATTTGTGGAGTGCATTTAATTGCTTTGTGTTGTTAATGATATCAAGCACTTGCTGCAGCGTGCAAGGACAGGAGGTAAACAGTTTCATTCAGCAGCTCGCTCCCCTCATTCTGCTCCCCAGCTCAGTGTGATATGACTTTGATTGTCTACTTGCAATTTACCCAGCAACTGCCAGCTCTCTGTCTTTGCCACCTCTCATACAGACCTTTTCTTAGATCTCAGTGGATTGCCTAGCAACCTTTTTCCTCTGTACAAATACCAATCTGTGCACTCAGCAGCGAATGGTGACCAGTGTAATTATTATTCAAGGAGACTAACCAGAAATGCAACACATTAAGAAGCATTACAGTTAAAAAAAAATCATGCCCATGAAGCATTGACTAAATACTTATTACAATAATGGATGAACACCATAAACAGGGGAATGTATGTAAGCGTGCCTTAAAGGATAAGAGGAAAAAGAAGAGGCTTTGAGCAGTAAGAATATGCCTTGCAAAGTTCAATGTCAAATTACGCTATTTGCAGATGCCTCTAACCACCAAGCAGAACAGATGAAAACTTACGTTATCTGCTTTTAGATAGACATTTGAGAAAATGTATTGCTACATTTTCCATGGCAATGAGATCTGTTATGAAATACCAAACCTCAATAGGCAAGGTGGAGTTCTGTATCACATAATCTGATTGAGGTAAAACAGTCAATGTTTTCATCAATGACAGCCCCCAACCAAGTGTGCAATTTAGCTCATAGCCAACACTCAAAAATACTGGCTCAGCAAAATGGACTACTAGAAATTTAGGAATGAAAGGGTTATAACTGACTCTTTTCTGACTTTGCTAAGGTGTAAAAAGTCACCCAAAAACTCAAAACCTATTCTCTCTCTCAGTGAGGCAGCATTGATGTCACTGGGACTCAATTAACTTTCAGCTAAATGTGAAACTAAATTACTTAGTTTCATAGGCAAGATGGGAAATGATCACCTTTATAACATAACCTTGAAGCGAATATGTGTAAAGTGAGTAGAATTCATACTTTCATGCAGTGGTGCAGAACCGTGACCCTTGTTCTACAAGTTTTCGATGTTTCCTTGCTCGAACACACCTGGTTCAAATGAATGAGTCACTGTTCAGAACATGATTGGATGTTGGGTCCATTTGATTTGAATTAGGTGTGTTAGAGCAGGGAAACACTGAAAACTTGCAGGGCTGCAGCCCTGGAGGACCAGGGTTCCTACCACTACTTCAATGCATTTCATAATGTACAATACCAACTCAAATACTCTGCCTGAGGGCTGCAGATGTAAATCAGCCTAAGGCTAACTCTTGCACAAGGCATCAAATGGCAATACTTATGTTTGAAGTTTTACATGGTTCCTAATAAATACAATACAAAAATAAATAAATAAAACTTTAGCCATATTTGCGATAAAAAACTTTAGGGGTTCTTTTTTCTTTCTTATTTTAGATTCAGCATTGGTTAATTTCCCACCAATTCTGAAATAAATGCATATTGTAGCAAGTGGCTATGCATTATCCTTGCTTTGTCTATAGCTGAAGCAGCTGTGGTTACAGCTTGAGATTTTAAACTTAATAAGGCAAACATTTCAATCACCCCCTCTCCGAAATGTGCTTTCACTCAAGCATCTTTCTGCTGCAACCCTGTCTTTACCATGTCAACAAGTGTTTTCCCAGCTGGGCTTACTGAAGCCCTGCTCTGCACAGCACAGGAAATCTGTGGAATAAAGTAAAAGCCCACGCCTCATATTGGATTTTGATATTAACTCTTCATCCAGTAAGGCGGACATCCTTGTGGGATATGCTTATTTTTATTTCAAGTAATGAAAATGCTTTTTCTTTTTTCTTTTTTTAACAAGGATTTTGTTTCTTTTCTCTGCGAAACAAGGTCACATTACGCAAAGGATTGTATAAAAACTATTAGGTTTAAGTAGAAAAGGAGGATGGTATTGTAATTGCTAGCATGCTTTAAACAAATAAATTACTGGGATGCTGAGAGTCCTCCCTCCTTTCTTTGCAATATGATTAATAGATTTATTTGAAATGGTTATTTTTTATGTTCTAAGAACATACTAAGCTAAGAAAAACAGATTTGTTTCTCTTTCAGAGTTTTGTCAATGTGTTGCATATTAGAAATACAAAAGAAGTTCTTTGGATGCGCCAATTATTTATCCAAGAAGTTTGCCTTCTTCCTGTGTTATCATTTTATCCACCCATTAATTAGCCTGAAGTCATGAAATGTACCATTTGGAGGCTATTATCAGGTTTCTACAGTCAGTGACACTTATCAACATATAAAGACCATTCTGTAAAACATAGATGTAATCATGATTAAAAATATTTAGAAATCCTAATCTGACAAACATTAAAAAGAGGAACTTTTACCGATCATTCTCAGTGTCATTGTCAGACATCAGTGAATAGTATTGGGTTCTACATGTTATCAAAAACGCAGTATGTATAGTTACATGTAGCTTTTAGGCATATACAGGATGCCATGCCCAAACTGTCTAACTTTTACAAGTTATATGTCCACATCTATTTCTTTTTCTACAGGCGGTTTTTGTTGCAGTTCATCCGTCTCATTACCAACCTTCTGTCTTTTCCAGTGGAAATATCCCTCAGACTCAGGCCACCGGCCGTACTGTCTCCAACATGATTTAGTTTCTTGCATTGTTCTTTTGTTATTTGACTTGGATGTCTGGATTCACTCAATTTCATACACAGTTAAAATTACATTTGCATGGTTCACACAGAGCAGCTGTTTATGCTGTTTTTGACTGTTGGTGGCTCCACAGATACTGTAGAATACAGTATTTCTTTCTCTTACTAGCTTTACCAACACTTTGAGTTGAGGTGAAGTCTATTCATGTTAGTGAAGTCATCTAAAAGCAAAGAAACACTTCACATTTATCCACAAAACCTAGAAGCTAATGGAGACCTCCAGCCCATGGTTCAAATTACAGGGTGACTAAGGGTAGCTCGGCTCCCCTGAAAAGCAGAGGAGCTCCCCTTAAGGCATTCAGCTGATAGGGGAAGCCCTAAAAACAGTCCACTTTAAGTTTACATCTAGTATTTCCATACGGTCACTGATGTTTCTTTTAAATAAGGATGCATCAAAACCACTTTTTTTTCAAACTGAGTATAGTACATTTGAGTACTTAAGCACTCACTGGTAAGGAGTGTGGACCAGAATGTCAGATGCGACGACTGAGTGGTTAATTGTGTTATATATCAAATCCTGAAGCCATCCTCTAAATGTTAGGCTTAAAAACAATCAGAAACTTCATTAATACGGATGATAAAGTGTTTTTTTTGCTGGCTTCTGTTCACTGCTGTGAGGAAACAGCTTCAACTCCAAATGAAAGGTTTTTTTTTCGCAGAGAACGGTTCAAACTTGGATATTTCAAATAGTACCAGTAGCCTAACTCTATTTCTGAACACCTGATTATAAATATTTTAAATGTAAGGCTTGAAAACGGTCAGAATCTCCATAAATAAAGAGGATAAAGTGCTTTTTTGTGGACTAATTTCACAACCGTGACAAGGCACCTTTATGCCCAAAATCAGCTTCTCTTGCTGAGGTAATGCCACATTTGGATTTTTAGAATAGCACCAGTAAAAACTTTGTTTCTTTGAAAAAGCTTTTCGTCCCTGTGAGATTTTTCTGATTGTATCACCTGCATACAGTTATAGCAGAATGTTTTTGGAGGTAACCATATTTTTACTGCTCTACCATGCACTATTATAGACACGGCTGAACGTGACTTGTGAAAAAAGTCCCCCCTGAAAGCCTTAATATTATACAAACTCTGCTCCAGCTCTTAAACAGTGTCCATTACCTTAAGAGTCTTTGTACTGTGATATAAGATAGGAGAAAAAAAACAAAAGACTGAGTTTTACAGAGATTTGTTCCCCTTCCTTTTACATGAAACATCTCTTTTATCTTATCCCCCTCCTATTTCATTTGTAAATCCCAGGTTTCTGTCATGTACTATATGTGATCAGCATGTGCAGCAGCTTATAAAGTGCCAAAGTTATAAGTCATTAGGGGTTATAAAAGTGGCTACACCTTTGACCCTAACCGATCAGGAAAGTGGTCGATCGCCTTGTGATTTGAGAGGCAGTTTGAAAATAAACTAGCAGCAACAGTGTCATATTGGTCTTGTGAGATGGTAAAGGTAATCTCAAAGTGTGGGCATAGCAGCAGTGTAACTCCCAGGGGAAATCAAGAGCTTTCACGGCTGCCCTGCCCGCCAGCAGGTTGGTACTCAACTCTGAAATGACAGGGCAATGCACGTGTGGATGAAGAGAGACAGAAACTTTAGTTTGACCTTAAACTGAAATAGTTCAAATATACCAAAGACTCATGTGTGAGACAAAACCACATGTTTCTAAATAAGTACACAGCTGCCCTGAATGCAGCCACATATGACAGCTTATGCCTTTAGCCTTGCAAGTTTGAGATGTACCATACATCTGTTTACAGTTTCAATAACTTAGAAACATTCAATAAAACCCGACAATTCTACATCCACATGAGAAATCTGATCTGGTCTGATTCGGCCTAGAACAAACACATTTATGCTAATTTCCATTACATAATCTATAAGCACAAAGAAAGAAGCATTACGTGTCCGTCGAGGGAAGAAGCTGTCATAAGTTTTTGCACTTCCTCTAACCTTTACTTTATCGTACTGTTACGAGCCTTGTAAATGCAAAGAGCTTTTGATGACGTGCTGAATCCTGCTGAAATAAGATCATGGGATGAAATCAATGGAACAGGATGAGGGATGAGAGGATTTTAAGCCCATACACTAGAAAGTGTTACACTGTCTGGCTTACTTTGACAAGTTCTGCACAAGGAGAAAATAGCTTTTCTCATCTCTCCAAGAAAATGCCAACACATTCTGAGAAGGACCAATATGTTGTCCAAATAAATAAAATGTCAAGTGAATAACAAACCAAGAAGCATCTGTTGCCATTACGTTGACACTTTTCATTTCTGCAAATTAAGCCCCTGACAGAATTGGAAATGAATAAGTCAGTCAGACTCTAGAGGAGGCACTGAACATGTTCATGCGCTCTGCAGGCAGGGTACATTGTCTTTAAAAAAAAGAGGATTTCTTCTATGCCATGGGATTTTCTAACTTAAATGGGCATGCACAAAATTGTTAACAGTTTAGTTTTCTTTTTTTTTTAAATAACCTTACAGTATTCTCACTTTTCTAAATATCTTATAACAGGTGTCCATTTTCGAAGATACAAGTCTGCCTGGAGTCGAAGATTTGCTGTTATGCGCTCCATACTATTTACATCTTTAAGCCGCAGAATCCACTGGTCCGTCGCTGGTGGGCGGGGCTTAAGCCAGTTAATTGTGATCATTTTATGTGCAATCAACAGAAGAACTCTGAGCATAGACTCATTATTTTTCCCTAAACCTGTTAATGGTACAGTGCCCAGAATTAGCTGCTGTGGCTCAATTAGTCTATTTACATTCAAAATCTCACGAACATATTGCTTCACGTTTTTCCAGAAATTTAGAATTTTAGGGCAATCCCAGAAGATGTGAGAAAAGTCCCCCAACATTCCACATCCCCTCCAGCATAAAGGTGCCCAGTTTTAATCCTTAACATCAAATGTATCATATTTCATAAATACTGTTTGAGACATATTGCCCCACCATATGGTAAAACTCTGTTGTATACGATGTAATAATCGTATTCTGTCCCCTGTTGGATACCATGCGCTACACTAATCTTGACATAGACTGCCCATCCAAAAAAAAAAAGTCCCAGACTAATATTTTGTTGCCTCTGCAATGTCACAACATTTATTTCCGTCCTGAATTGCAATAATTTTTGTCCAAGCTTTCCCCAGCACATCCTATAGGTTCTCAATGGGGTTCAGGTCTGGACCGAATTATTTGAACTACCATGTTCTTAGACCTACAGGCCGAGGAGGAGGTGTGGCAGCTATCTTCCAGTCAGGGCTATTGATTAGTCCTAGACCTAAGAGTAGTTTAAATTCCTTTGAATACCTAAC
>JAOXYM010000012.1:23198335-23218174 GCA_028567055.1 Leptatherina wallacei | reverse complement strand
CACACACACACACACACACACACACACACACACACACACACACACACACACACACACACACACACACACACAAAATCAGATAAGGTTTTTGCATTTGGATGTTGATAAAAAAAAGACTAATACTTCTATACAGAGGAAAAATGTAACTGTGACAGCAAAAATAATCAAATATAAAAGACAAAAGCTGAGAAAAGTTAAATTGAGAATGCAAGCACACAAATGAATGGAGAAAAACATAAGCACTGACCTTCTTACCTTAGCCAATGCCACAAATTATTCATTACCAATTCTTACTGGACATTTTCACTCAAAGCTGCAATATCTGTCATGTTCTGAGCCCTTATAGAGCTCTTCGGTGCTCCATAAGGGGGAATGTGTCAGAAATGTATACTAGACTGCCCTGGTTAATGATAAAAGAAAGGTTGACATGCAGTTTGATTCTGTTTTTTAAGAATATTAATAGTGCAAGTAAACCTACTTGTCTTTATGGACAACTACTCCCAACTAAGACCAGACACAACCATGAGACAAGACAAGCAATGAACAAGAGATTCACATTACCTTTACCAAGAACCAATGCACTGAGGTCAACAGTGATGTACAGAGCTGTGGCAGAGTGCAACCGGCTTCCACCTCAGCTCCTAGCACAAGTAAACCAAAGTGGTTTTAAACATAAAATAAGAAAGTTGTTTTTAAAAAGATAATTGTATAAATTCTAACTTCTTGATTCCTTTTTATTTCTATTTGTTATGTTGTTTGGTTAGTTTTGTTTTCTTGTAGGTCATAGGTTTTAAGTGTTTGGAAAATGTTGTAATAATTCTAGGTTTTTGTTTTTATTTGTTTTTATCTATAGTATGTTGTTGTCTCGGACCCCAGGAAGAATACCCATTGCTCTAGTGTTGACTAATGGGGATCCTATTAAATAAACAAATAAACAAATGTTATCTGCTGAGCACCAATTCATACTATCAAGCTTAAAAGGTAGCTCTGTAGTTCTGACAAGATGGATATAAAAATATTTGGGTTTTTTTCAGAAAATAGTTTTTAGAAACTAAACAAATCAAAACAAAACTAATTTACCTTTTTGCATCGTGATAAATTTACTGAAAATGAAGCTAAATATGAAGCCAAGCTATAGTGGCGTGGTCTGGAAAAGAGGGTACAGTCTTAACTTTACTTTTTGGTGGTGTATTCACCAGTTAAAATTGTTCAGTTACAAACAATCTTTCATTTTCAGCTAACCCAAAAATGAGCCATGAGCCCAGATGCTTTGAAGCTGAGGTTTCATATTTACAGACACTATCATTTTTCTAAAAAACAAAAAGGTAAAACATGTAAGACTTTAAATTTTTTTAAGAACATAAGCCTTATGTCAGACCAATTTCTACATTTGTGTTTGATTGCAAAGGTCCCTGGATTCCAATAATGCCCTCTGCCCCCTTTAAATAACTTTAGTGGAGGGAAGAACTGGAACAATGATGGACACTGGTGACACAGCACACTGCAATTAATTTTAATTCTGGAGTTGTTAGCTTTGGATTGCTAATGAAAACATTCACATAGGTGGTCCCCCTTTGTACTGCTCTGAATGTAGGTCAAGCTGCAGCAAAATGATTCCCAATTAGGTGACAGGCAGCTGCACCATGCCAGCATGCCTCAGACTAGCACAGGAGACATGAGCTCTCATTGGCATATTAACAACATCCTTGGCCTGAGCTGTGCTGCTGCTCTCTGTCAGCTGGATAATTCACTCAGTGGTCAATGCTGTGGCGAGAGAGCACAGACAAGCTTCTATTATCGTTGCTGTCTACTGCTACACACCCATGGATGCTGAATGGCATGCTAATGGCCACAAGGCCCCTTTCTAAATGTTGCTTAGCATGGATAATTGAAAAATTATTTCAGTGTCAGTGGCAGAGACATGAATCTGATAACAAGTGGACAGTAAATTTAATTAAGTGTGTACACTTACGCAGAGAAAATACATGTGCGTTATCATTTGGAATGAAATTGGCTCCAAAGTGAAATTCTTTTCTTAATATTTGCAGCTTAAATAAACAATGTAAAGCTGATTAGAATTTAAGACTATGGATAAAATAGAATGATATTTGTCATATAAGGCATTCTCCAGAGGACCAACAAAACAAGTGTTTCCTGTAATTCTTTATGCCAATTCCTCAAACCAAATTTAAAAAAAAGGATCTATTTCATGACTAAAAAAGTCAATCTACAACTTCCGGTAAGGGACCCCACAGAATTCATTTCAATAAATGAAATCTGTTGACTTTGCACACAAACCATGGTGATAGCTATGTTGTTGCTACCTGTCATTGAACACCAATTAAAATGTTCTGGAAAGACATCACTTAGTTGCTGTCTCTCTTGCTGGGATGCCATGTCCCAGTATTCTCATCTATCTGCTCACTAAGAGACATCTCAATTATCAAACTGAACAAGGAAGACAGGCGATTAATTCTAGTGCCTCTAATCACTGCCAAGAAAAACTATCCCCGTGAAATGGAATTCAACAAAAATGAATGTACATTGAGACAAAATTATTGCAAAGGTAATTGTAGAATCCTCCACGTGTCACCAAAGGTAACTGAACCCCTCAGCTGTGGAGCACCCTGTCTGGAGTTATCTGGAAGACCAACACAGTATCACTCTTAACTTCTTTTCTTGTCACAAAGTTTTATCACATAAATTCTTATCAACTGTTGCTTTCTTGTTTTCATATTTTTAATTATTTTATGTTGATTTTCTATTAAGTTTCTTTATTTATGAAAGCAGGGGGAAGAAATGGACTGCAAGTACACTCTTGGGTTCTTTTAACTACCTAGGTAATCCCATAATATCAAAATAAACAACTAAAATGGAGGATCCAAGCAATCATAAAATTCACCACTCTCATTTTATGAAATTGGGAGAAGTGGAACAGGTGAGGGGACAACCCTTCCTCAGCATAATATTTAATAAACCACACAAGATAAATCATACGAGATGACAGACTGTATCCTCCCTAAAGTCTTTACCAGCAATGATGAGAGTAAGAACTGACATCAATCTGAAAGGCAACTGAAAGTTGTACAATCTAACACAGTGTGTGCTAGAATTCCAGAAAGATCATCTTTCGCTGACTTTAATATTCACCATGTAATTACATTTCTATTTGAAAAGCGTCTCGCATTTGTCAAAATAACCATAATCCTTCAGATGTGGGGATTTATCTTCTCCTAATGCTGCTCATCCCATTTTCTGCTTATCAATGTTGGCATTGCATGCTGGGATTTACTGTTATTCACTGGATGGACAATTTATGAGTCACTGTGTGGTCTTTTCTGATATAAGCAGATACAGGTGACCTGAACATGAAAGCCAAAAAATATACATGATAGATTAATCGACATATTCAACAAGAGGTGTGCAGCGGGCTTAGATGTGCAATTCACAGTTTGGTTCATTCTCCCTTGTTGACTATTTTTTCCTCTCTCTACACTACCACGCACCTTTCTAAGTGCACACATGCCTGCTGCTGCTGCCTGTCAAAACAGCCATTAGAAAGTTCCCGAAAAATGAAAAATATGTTGCTTCTAAGGTCTTGGCTGTTTACTTGAAAATCTGATGCTAATATGTGTAATATGTTTTAATATTTATTCATATGTTAGTTGTTAATTAATGCAACAAGCATAACATTTGTAAAAAATTAAAGGCTGCATTCATACTGTAATGTCCATTGTACAGAATACTAATCATTGCTTTTAATGCAAAAAAAAACTGAATCAATGACATGCTCTCTTTTTCATTTTTCAAGTTTTTTTTAATTAGAATTGTTAATAGTATATCACAGTTTCTGGATATATGTTAAAATTGTTTTCATTATTTTGAACAGTTCTCCCCCACATCCAAAGTACTGAAGACTACCAGGCCATTACTGAAATATTTTGAATCTATGCACAAAAGTTAAGCAATGAATATCCTCCTCAAGCAGTTGAAATAAACTTGGAGCTGTCGTGATTAATTAATTTAAATACCAAATGGGTACTTGTATGTAAAAGGGGTCACTCTTAGCGATGAAATCATAGATAATTAACACCCACCACTGCTGTTTACTTCAACTCCACAGAGCTTTCAGGCATCCTCATTGTGTTTTGTTTTGCTAGCTCAGAACTTTCAGAATTTTATATCATTTTTTTCAACTCTTAGTTGAAAAACACTTTTTGTTTGTTTGTTTTGTTTTTAAGAAAATTGAATGACTCTTCCCCAGTATTTAAATAGAGACCGAAGGGGTTTGTTGCCTAACACTTTAAAACTAGGAAACTAGGATTAGTTTGGAAAAGTGTTGCATGAAATAAAAATATCATTTAATTCATTGAGTCAGGCCATATGAACGACATTGGTTTAGACCAGAATCAGAGACCAGACATTTTAGGATGTTATTCTATACCAACATCATGTGTAAATTTTGTAGCTTTTTGTAAACAGTTTTACCAAGAAAGAAAGAAAGAAAGAAAGAAAGAAAGAAAGAAAGAAAGAAAGAAAGAAAGAAAGAAAGAAAGAAAGAAAGAAAGGTACCAGTCGACAGGTTTCCACTCACTAGTGAAACAAATCTGAAGCCATTTTTTGAAATAAAAATGAATTAGGCACATTTCCATTAACTGGTTTGAAACAAACAAACCAGGCAGTGTTTTGTTGTGTGGTTTTTTCTCACTCATTCAGGTTGTGAAAGAGCTTGAATAAAAGCTTGAATAAGAGCTGCGGGACTCCACGGAGAAGTTTTACCTTTTATATGACAGGTTTCCTCAGTTCGAACTAACTGGTGGGGAGTTTCACACTTATAAATTGTTGAAAGATCATTCAGACTTGTTAAAATCTTGTGAATCCTCTTGACCAATTATGTCATAGTCACAAGGTCCAATGTAACAACGGTTGTGTGACCACCTTCGGAGGAGAGTAAAGGCTCTGTTGTAATACAGTCTGGATGCACAATGCAGCAGGTCATGCAGGTAAACTCACAGGTGACAATGACTTATACAACCCACGCAATAGTAACGTGAGTTTTTGCCCCATATGTGACCTTAACAACTCTCCAAGTTGTTGAGGCCGCACGTGTGTACATGTGTGTGACCTTAAATGTCTTTCAGGATCTTGTAAGCCTGAAGCTCTCCATCATTTAAAGAACAAATCTTTGCCAGATAACATGTGATTTTGCAAAGTTGTTGCCTACTGAAGCATATCAAGTCCTCTTCAAAACAGGCAAAACACCTCAATTGGAATCATGACAATGGAAAACTTCCTTTCTAATATTTACCATCTCAATTCACTATACTCATATCTCCGATAATAATCAGAAGTGACAATGGAAACCCCCTAGTATGTGGGATTTTGTTACATCTATGGCATTTTTTTCAAAATGCAAACATTTGAGCAGAGTTACAGAGTCGAACAGAGATACCTTAGTTCTCAGTAGAAGTAAATACTTAAATGAAAATGTATTTTTGAGAACTAACACTTCTTCAGCTGAACATAATACATAACAAAAGAGACAATGCAGATACTGAAGGACAGAGCATTTCTAGGATCACCAAGGAAAGGAGGTTTGTCTGGTATTTTATTCAGTCAAACTAAAAGAAAAATCTAAAAGAATTCAGCATGTTCAATCTATTTCAGTTTAATTAATGTCTGCATATTATCATCTTTACTTTGTCTAGATAGCTGAGATAGCTCATACTTCAATGCAGATAATTTAGCCTGTTATGAAAGACTGGACTGACAGATACATGTTGACTGGATAAGAAAATAATGATATTAACCTCAGTGTAAGTTAAATACTTACTGGTTGTGCAGATGGCTGCTTCAGAAGCAATGGACAAAACTGTGCTTAATAGAAACATTTTATAGATGCAGAGAGTATCTGAAGTTGGGGCGAGTCTTTTATGAAATATCTAAACTCTGTGGAAATCTGCTGATGTGGAGGTTTTCCAAGACATCAGAGATATGGTAATTTGCTCCCAGCTTACATAGATAGTCCAATTAAGTGGCTGTATTTGTTAGTAAGAAGTCTGCAGAGTTCAGCCATAACTAAACACAAAATGAAAAAGTAATGTGAAGGTTTGGGCTAAAGGTTAATTTGGGGATTACAGTTGAATTTATAAATAGGAAGAGGATTATGGTGGAGTCTAGGATTAAAAAAAA
The DNA here is from genome assembly GCA_028567055.1 of Leptatherina wallacei. Classification (NCBI taxonomy): domain Eukaryota; kingdom Metazoa; phylum Chordata; class Actinopteri; order Atheriniformes; family Atherinidae; genus Leptatherina; species Leptatherina wallacei. Next base: position 23,211,982 of record JAOXYM010000012.1, on the reverse strand, counting down.
TGGATTTAGGATGAAATTTAACACTATGAGGCTACATCAGTCTAATGAGAATAAAAACAAAAAAAACAAAAACAAAACCCTCCTTTCTACATTTTTCTACCTGCTATCTTTTGGCATCATCAGTGAGGCACAATAACTTGAAGGATTTGTGCCGACAAGCGTTTTTCTCACAGCATTTTGGAAAGAACAGCAAAGTACCTGACTTGTGGATAAGGCAAATAAGTAGTCTTCAGCAAACTGGTCCCGTTACATTTCTTCTCCAGTTACATATCCATGAATGAACAAAACTCCAGAATAAACCAGCGAACTGACAGTTCTGTATTTAAAGACTCTGATTGTTTGAAAGTGTTTAAATGCAACCCTAGTTCCCAATATGATGGGATGCTGTGGGAATTATAAATGATATCTAGAAAGCAATATTGATACAATATTGATCAATATATGAAATTCCCTAACCTTTTGGGAATTGGTTGTAAATCATGACAGAGTATTTTACATATGGCAGGAAACTAGAATTGAGGATTTTTTTTGTCATAATAATAATATAATTATGAATCTATCTATATAGCACCTTTCATAAATATAGAATAACAAAGTGCTTCATAAATCAATATAAGTAAAAGTACAAAAAATACAGAAATAATAGATTTAAAACATTTTAAAACAAAAAAACACTGTAAAAACAATAAAACTGCAAATAAAAACAATTGTCCCAATAAAAGTCTGTTTAAAAAGTCAAGTCTTTAACTGACCCCAAACTACAGGTCAGGAAGTAAAACTGAAGCAAGTTACAGACACCATGATGAGCTTGACCTTGCAAGGCTTTAAAAATTAAGGTCAAGATTTGAAAATGTTTTTTCTAAAATCCACTGGTTACCATTGAGGGCTGATATGGGCTTATAGCAGAGTTCTGGACAACTTGAATGCAGTTAAACTCCTTCTTATTTAAGCAGGTCAAAATACATTTACAATAGGATCTGGACCACTGAATCAGGTTTGAGGATGATCACATTTGTTACAACAGGAGTTGGCCATTTGGGACCAACTGGAAAGAACCAGCAAACAAAATCAAAATTGACATGAAAACACTTTATCAAGGTGGAACAGCTTCATTTCCCCACTGTGCATCTGGCTGTTTGTCAATCCACAATAACATAAACAAAAAAAAATCATTCTGCCAGTGCAGTTTATTTGTTTCAATCTGCTTTATTCTCCTAATTTAAAATAAAAGTTAACTTCTTTTGATCCATGGCTTTTCCCTACTAAACCCTCATTTCTGCAGCAGACTCAGGCAGACTGCATTCATTTAGGTTGAATTGAAACTTCTAAAACACATGTTCCCAAGCTACAAGTAGAATTCTTAGTTTTGTAATGCATGCAGCAATCAGCAAATCACACAAAAAATAATTTTTAGCAATGTATCAGAAGACCCAGGGTCCACAAGGGCTCATAATTTAAAAGCAGGTCAAAAAAGAGGGACGAAGACCATTTGGACATTTATAAATGACTAAAAGAACCTTAAAATCAATCTTGAAATGCATGAGGAGCCAATGCAGCGATTTTAAAACTGGTGTAACGTGCTCCCGCCATCTGGTCCTAGTCAGAACTCGTGCAGCTGAGTTCAAAAGTAATTCTAGGTTAAAAATACTCTTTTTGGGAAGACCAGAGAGCAGGGTATTTCAATAATATAATCTACTAGAAATAAAAGCATGCAGTAAATAAGGATGTAATGAAAATGCCAACTCTGGTATGCCATGGAAAAACAACCATATCAACTAATATAGTGTCTAATGATTGAACATTATAGCTGTTACATCATACACTACTGCATTGATTCATAACTGAGCCCTTAAAAAAAACTCAGGTTGAACTGTCAACTCAGAAATGTTGCAGCGGTTTATACAAACCAAGCAATGAATGTATGTTTTGCATCATAGACAAGTTGACACATGAAGTTTATGTGCTATAGGAAACCATTTCATATAAAAGTCACTTTAGGACCCAGAATGTTGTGATGCTGTTGTTCCATCCACCACAGTACAGACTTCTCACTCCTGTCCAGTTTCCATGGTGATAACTCTACAGAATGGGTTGTATGCCTAACTCTTAATACAGTGGAAGACTGTGCATGTGCCATTACACATGCATGTGTGTCAGCGCACACCACCTGATAGCGTAGGTGCTGCACCATTGCTTTAACATCTTCTTTAGTATTTACTCTGATATTAGATCATTTAGAACGGCAGTGTACAAGCACAAAGATATGACAATAATTTTGCTGCTGTATATTACATTACTTTCTTTATGATAGATTCTATGACTGTACAAAATATTCAAAGTAAAGAAATGAAGAAGAAAAAAAACACATCACTATTGGTTGGTTCCTGTTTTCTTGAAGTTTTTTTCTCAGAACAGGCCTAGAGGATAGAAATCTGTCTCTGAACTTGACCAGGCTTGTCCTATATTGATGTGAGTGAAAATCAGAGTCGACTGAACCACAGCCAGCTGTTGGCCTCCTGTATTATCTCCACGGAGGAACAATCTGCACTGTGAGGATTGGGTTTATGTTAAGGGGCCAAGACCCAGCAAAGATTCATCTGCTGTGATGAGATGTGAAAATCGAAGGATATTATGCAACTCAAGCGAAATGGCGTGAAGCCAGAGCTGTGATACAGTAGCTGCAGCACTGAATCACATTAAATTGTCATTCTTCCCCCTGTCAAACTAAGGGCTTGTGTTGCCCCACTTTTAGCAGTCTCTTGTCATTTCCATGCAACTGATCTTCAAGATGAATGGTTTTGGTTTTAATATGGAGTCACTGACACTGTGTATGTCACTTCCCTACAGGCCTAGTATGCAAGAAGCAACTTTATCAATGCATTCCTTAAATACAGCTGCACCCCCATTACAGCAGATAACTTTACTGTCATTAAACTGTCTTCACCTGCTCAGTGTGTGACTGTGCACTGGGGTAGGTAGGAAACATCATAGAGAATATCACCCAAGCTCGGTGTGATGACTTTTGATCTGTATAGCACTGGTGGCACATGGTTTTTGTAGTTTCATTCATCTATTGTATTTCTGATCTTCCGTTTAGCTTAAAGGAGAGATTCACTAACACTGTTACACATCAAAGTCTGTTTCCAGGTCTTTGGGATCGCTAACACACTTACAAAAAAACAGTTTGGAAAGCCTGTTGTGGCTCCAGGGGGATTAAAGCAAAGTCTAATAAAACTCCTCAAGTAATGCGGCTTGCAATGCTGTCATTTGGGGCTAAGAAATTCAACTTTGGGGTAAAAGAAAAAGAAAAAAAAAAGAGCAGGGAGTTAGAAAGAAGTGAAACCTGTTAGCCTTGTCCTTAATCTCTGTTAGAAACCAAAAGTTACACCAGCATGTTGGAGCAGGGAGACATTTCAAAACCTGCAAGATTGCAGTGCTCGTAGGACTGAATTGAGTAGCCCTGATATAATCCATCCATCAATCCATTTTCTAGGGTCATAATGGGGGTGTAGTGGATTGAAGCCTATCCAATGCTATCATCACGTGAGAGTCGGCACACCCTCTGCAGGTTACCAATCCATACCAGAGCCAACACATATAATACTGCAGATATTTTCTTTAAATATAAAAGCATATCCAATATAATTTATAAGTCAAATGGACATCAGCCTGCACAAAACTTATGAAAAACTATTGTACTCCTTATCTATTACACTTTATCTTATATAGAGCTTTACAACAAAGATCAGGCCAGACTTAGATTTAGAGTTTTACAATATTTATTGAGATTATAAAGGCAATTATTGCTCAAATCAATTCTGACATCACTTTGAATACCAGGGAAGGTTTTCTACAGGGCTGTAAAGTCTAAGGCTGACCTCCTTTGGGGAGCTCCACACAGTGCCAGGGGAGTGTCATTTAGTTATTATCAAAAGTTTCCCTCTAATAGTTGTGATGTGGTTGAAAAGCTTAGATAAAGTATATTGTAGATCATGGGGAATTTAACTGAATGAAAACGTTTGGACTTAAAGCATGTAGTTCAATCTGAATACCTTAAACAGCAATGGTTGCCTTTCTCACATGTTAAGAATCAGAATCAGATGTACGTTATTGGTCCCAGACTGGGAAGTTTCAGAAGTGCGTGTGGTATTAAAATTGCATGATTATGATCATAAATAGTCATCTAGTTATGTATCATAACAAAGGGAAAATATCAAGAAAGTGTGATGTTTTTCCCCAAAACGTAATCAAAACACAGTCTTCTAAAGGAATAGAAGATAAAAGGATTTTTTAAGCACATATAGTTCAGCAACAATCAAATCATATAGATATCTGGAACCCTTTACAGAGGAAGAGGAGTAGAATGAGTGTGGAGGTAGCTTATGGGCTAAATTAAGTCACTCTTCTTCTCATCCTATCAAAGGAAAACACTTTTAAGGTATTAGTCCGTCAAGAGTGTCATCCCTACCCTTTCATTTTCTTATGGCCATTTTACCAGTATACAACTTGAGCTAACTACCTTAAATTGACCACAAAATGCTAGCAAATTCATTACTCTCTGTAAACCGCAAGACATCCTACAGAGAGACCTCACAGACATGGGTGTTCAAAACAGGATTTCAACAGCGTTTATGATGTGATTATTTCTTTTAATCGCTGTGGTGCTACAGTGTGTCAGCCAATGATGTCGAGTAGGAAAACACACTCATTTATATAAACTGTAACAGATTTCTTATTTACCAGAATAATTGCGCTGCCAAGCATCTGGGGTGTCAAATTAAAATATGCTTTGCAGAATTTGTTCAAATGTTGCCCACAGATAGACAGGTACTGTTCTATTCAGGGGATTGATGCTGGGAAAAGAACATTGTGTTTGCAGCTGAAAAGCGTTTCCCTCAGCCCTGTCTGCTTCTCTTCCCCTCTCTCTCTCTGTCTCCCTGCATTTCTTCCTCTGTTTAACTAGCAGCTCTGCAGTCACATCACTTTGATGGTCCACTTTATTAAGATGAATGAATCTTGTCCGCAAGATGCCCTCCTTCATTTTACTGCATTCATTCCCCGTATGCGAGGCGTACTTCAGGTGATCAGCTGTCACCTTGGGGGAGGCTGACAGGATCTCCCTGAAAGTCACCTTGCTGATGTGAGTCCACAGTCCCATTGCAAACGTTTTGTTTCCCTGACAAAACTGCTGCAGCATGACTCAGTTACACTGTCCATCCAGTGAACAGGGAGCAATGTACGCAGCAGAATGTACAGTAATAAATCACTTAAGAAAAGCTAGTGGGGAGAATGAAGGGAATGAGGGAGTAGAGGTCAGCAACCTCAATGTTTTTAGAAGAACAAACATTTAAAATTACAGATAAGATGGAGGATAGGAGGATGTTGAGGATGCCAGTGCAGTCTGCTTTTGCCCTTTACAGCATTACTGTACGACATGGTTTTCTATTTTTTGGACAGAGGCACAACCCTGCATCTGTTCTTCTGGCCCTGGAGGACTGGAGACAGTATATGCAATTAATTACAAGATGTAGTGCTTCAGCTTGGTCTCAGTGTGATTATGAAGCTGTAGTCATTGAGAAATAAACAAGCAAGTCAGAGGTTGGTAGGTTGATGTTAATCCGCTATGCACAGCAATCACTATAAGGGTCTAACATTTAGGCCCAATCCCATTTCACCCCTTGGCCCTAGCCCTCTGCTTTGCGCGTTTGCGTGTAGGGGTAGGGGGTCCCAATTCCCGTTAGGACCGAGGGGTAGGGGCTAATGGTAGGGCTATATACCCCTTCAAACGAAGATTTTTCAGGAGCTCAGTTCAAACAAAGGGGAATGAAAAATCTCCCAGAACCGAGTCCAAAGAAATGCACAAATGTAAGTTTTTCTCGATTAATAACGTTTTAAAATGCATGACAACTTTTGTATTGTTTAGCTTAACACTGTTTCAATGTGTAATGGTCATTTTCTTCATAAAATGCACACACAAAAAATCGCTAACTAGCATAGTGCTAGTACTACGTTGAGGCTTCAGTAACGTTAACGTTAGCTGGCTGAACACTACCTGTGCTCTGTAGCAGGCAGCCTTCGTGAGCTATAGAAATAACGTTATCTATAAAAGCTTCAGCAACCTTGCTGCTGCTCTTCAGTGAGTAATATGCACAAATCGGATGTAACGTTAGTCTGGTAACGTCAAAAAAAGATGTCAATAGCCCACGCAAGAGATCACCACAGCTGTAGACGGCATGGTTTCTCGAGATTTCCGGCAACAAGGGGTAGGGGAGAAGGGGAAGGGGTAGGGGTAAAAAAGAGAAATGGGATTGGGCCTTAGTCTAAAATCCTCATGTTTAGCTATACTAGTTACCTGCCCAAGGCTGAAGAGTTATACAATTACTCTTTCATTACTTTTGATTTGTTAGAGAGAAATCTGAATAGATAAAGCTTACATATTTTTAGGTTTATGAATTGCAATTTCCATTATATTACATGAACATTGCCCAACAGAAAACCACGGCTTTGAGATGCTTTACAATTTACAGCAATGGATTATGAAAATACTATGTTTTTGGATAAATAAACAACCATTAATGCTGCACTGATTTGATGGGGGTTTTTTTCCCCTTCTTTCTTTTTTACATAAATATTAAGAATAGATGGAATTGCTGCATACTTTTAAAAAAAGAACTGCTGGTAGATTTGAAACACTTAAAATATAAAATCAAACTATTTCAACATTCCTGCTCTGCTATGCAGAACATTTCCGCATCTTTCAGGTCACTGTTTTAAAACAGAACAACGTTTTGTTCAAATTAGGCCAAAACAGTTACAAGGGTGAAATATGATCTTTCATTTACGTGGTGGTAATCACACTTCTCCAAATGAATGATGCTCCATGTCTACTCCATGTGTAAAATCATATTTATTACTGCATGCTGCTAAACACATTTTAGAATTCTTCTTCTTATCATTATATCTCATAATTATCATTATCGTGTCAAATCCCACTCTTACTCCCTGTCACAAACCTTTTAATGCCTTATCTTGAACCCTGGGGAGCAAACACAGCTATTCAATCAAAAATGACTTGGAGCACCTGCTAATCCCATCATTACTATAAAATCCTGCTTGACAGTTAGTTAATAGGTCATAGGAAGTAGAGAAGGTGTATGTTTGAAAATCAGTTGGTACAAAGAGTGGCTGAGGTGTAATTTATTCCCTTTCTTCATTTTTTCTGTCTGTGCTAATAAAGCAGGAGAGGGAAGTTCGAGTGTAGTGCAACAGACGTCTCTGGCTCATATCTCACCACAGCTCTTCATCTATTTTCTCTCTCTTACCTGATGAAAGACATTACTGAGGACAAAGATGTTCCAGCCTCTGTTTCATTTTGACTTCACATCTGACAGCATGGAGCTGAGCTTGACAAGCTCTGCCTAAGTGATTTAGATAAGAATGTGGCATTTCAAGCGGCGCCAGTCTTTTCCTGCTAGGGTTGAGACGGTGAAAGTAGCAAAATGTTATCTGCATCCGAGCTTTGCAGTGCAGCTGAAGCTATCAACTTTTATACAGCAATTCTTAGTGAAATGGAAACTGGCACAACAGAACATTTTCATTAGCTCATGTCAATATTCTGTATGCAAACTATTAATTACAGGATCAAAATGCTTCTCCTGGAGCGTTGAAGCAAAGATCTTGGAAAGCTGAAAAGCATATCACGACATGGATGTTAGTCTAAATGAATACGATTAAACAATATAACTTGCTCTATATGGTTCCTCTAAGTAACAAGTAGTTCCTTTGAAAAAGCAATTAAAAACATCACTATGTTGTCTTTTAGGCAACGGAGGAGGCACCAGGCCTAATCATTCAGAAAATATCCTGCTGAAAAACTGCTGTTTTTTTTTTCTTTTGCCCAGCTTGCAGTTTTGTCTATCTATTTACGCACTGTCAGACACAGCTGACATTAGTATTCTGATACAGCCTCCTTCAAGCTGTGTTCAGTGCCTGCTACTTAATTTGTCATTTATTGCTCCATGACAACTGAAGTAATTGAACCTCTAGCCAAGGATGTGATCTCCCAGCCTTTTGACCATTTTCTCTCATTGTAACAAAGAACGAGCTGCAGGAACCTTGGTGCAAATAAGATGGTATGTGAGTACCTAGGCCACAAGGGCCTTAGAAATGTTTGCTGCATGCCTCAAGAAGGTTAACTGGATTTAAGCTCAAAACAGGAAAAGAGTGAGCATGGAAACCTATGAAGAACATTAATACATAGGATGAAAACATTTTCTTTAAATACAGTTACAGTGGGGACTAATCACATAACTGCAAACTAGGGATCAATTGCATTTGCAAATAGATGAAGTCAGATGATTTGCTGACTCTCAACAAACTACCTAAAGACCTTCAAAGTTTACGACATCCTTAAAGATGGAACAAGTGGAACGAAATTATTAAAACCTCTTATATCATCCAGTGTATGCTGCTCTCATTACTATTTCAGTATGGGGCCATCATGCAAAGATCTAAACTGAAAAAAGAAAAAGTTGCAGATCTTTATGACTGTCAAAGAATATATAAAGATCTTAGCTGGTCTTATTTGATCTTACTTGAAATAAATCATGCACTTTAAGGAGAATCATCTACAAATGGTGTGGTGGAAATTTAAGGTGACAGCAAATTTATCCAGGATCAGCTGCCCGAACACGTTCAGCCCAGGAGCAGCGGGAGGGAAGCAGGAAAACACCTCTTTGAACAGCATGTAGAGGATGTGTTTTTAGCTCCAGTGAAAGATTTTTGTAAGCAGATGAAGAATCTAACAGACTGGATGGAAGGTTTATGGTTTAAACGAAAAGGGCTTTGAAATATTGTTGAAAAGCAGAAAATAATAATTCATTGAGATTTTGTGAAGTCATTTGTTATTTTTAAGTCTAAAAGTTACACAGACAACGGTGAAGGGAATATTTCTTGATTCAGTAAAGTATCTTAATAATATTGATAATACTGAAAATAATTATAAACTGTATGTCCCAATATTTCCTTAGTTGCACATTGAGATTATTGATATTAAACCACAGTTTGAACTGATGTGAGGACTTTTCATTTGTTTAATAATAAACTAATCCCCAGGAGTGCAATCTGAGTAATAACTGAACACACAGTACGATGTTAAGTGTGAAACCGTCACCAAGTTCGGGTCATTAACTGTTTTTTGTATCGACTGCATTCAAATTAGCAGGTTGTGGAAAGTTAGTGTACAGTACAATAAACAAACAGACATTATTTAAATTCTCACAGTAATAAAACTCCTGTTTAAGCTAACAGCTGCAGCTGGAAATGAGGTTTATGAGACAAAAACATAAAAGCAGTGAGCTCTTTCTGAAAGACGATAAAATGCTCCATCATACTGGAGAAAACTAAAAAAAAAACTAAAAAAAAACAGGCACTAGTTTGCAGGAAATTACTTGGCCAATATGGTCTTTGTTCAGATTTGATGGTTAATTTTAGCTGACTGGGATGTCTAAAATTAGACATCCTAGACACTTCAGGAAATAAGTTTTCTTTGCATGTATGGAAAAGGCTATGCTTTGATATAACTTAATTTGGCCACTCATTGTTATGTTAATTACTGAAGTGTAATGAAAGGAGGTATAATGTTTCCAGGGCTTGGTTCAGTGTAGCACATACATAAGAGAAAATAACATGTATACTGCATTAGGAGGTAGAAACAATGATTAAAAGCATTTTGCCTTTAAGCCAACAGATTAATTGGTATCTTTTAAGTATTCCTTAAAGAGATTTTCAGTGTTTTTGAAAGTGGGGTTGCATGAGGTACTTATCCAGTGTACTTTTTCTAGGATAGATAATATCTAACAGATTTAAGATGCATGCAACAAGCTCACTCAAACAGCTTCTTGAGCTACAAAGAGACACCAGAAATCTTCACCTAAAAATAACATTGCTTGCCAAAAGCATATTCATATGCATTTATGTGTTTGAAGAAAATGACTCAAAACACTTGACACAATCTGCAAAACTACACATCCCAAGTACAGAAAAAGAAGATAAATATTTCTCTTGCATAATAATTCCCTCAAAATAAACACTCAACAACATCAAACATGTGGACCAAATGGCTCAGAATTTGGGCTGGCTAACGGTTGTGCACGGTGAACGGGCTTTGCTATAATAACTGCTCCATGTAGTAAACTCTGCTGGAGCTCTTGTTCATATCAACAGAAATACGTGCTCAAGCTCAAATATACTTTTGAATCAAAACATTTTAAGTTTGTCCACAATTAAGTTACATTGGTATGTTTGATGAAGAGAACCATGTGCAGATTTGAAAGTGGCACTTCCTCTAATCTCCTCCCCCTCCTGTCAATGCTCCCTTTGAGCCATGTGTTGTAATGTTTGGCTTCATACTGTCAGATGCTAATATTAATATTTTGAGACATACGACAAACTTTGGTCTCTCTTCATTATCCACCATTTTGCTAGTCAAGCCCAGAGCAAGATATGTCTTGCCATATTTTCTTGTTTTTGTTTTTTTTGTTTGTTTTGTTTTTCATTGTTGCAGTGTCTGTTGTTGAAGCATCATTGTTAGTCCATTAGTACTTTAGCAAATTTGTCCATGTTTTTCTGGAAGTGCAAAAAAGTACATTTTACTTAGCATAGCTGCCCCCCCCCCCCCCTCCCATGTTTCTTCATGTGTTACTTTGTGTCATGATTTTTTTTGTATTGTGTTTTTTACATTACATAAGATATATATTTAACACATAGCAACCTCCACCTCCCAATTTTTCATTCCTAATAAATAAAAAGGAATTTTATCAATAATAATAAATGGCAAGGACAACATTTTCAAAGCCAGAACACTTTCATTTGTGGCTCTGTTGCTGACCGCTGTAGTGCTCTCATACAGTGATGAAGTAAACACTTTAAGATCTTTAACTTTGAATGAATGCTAGTTTTCCCCTAAATATATACATAATCACTGAGCAAAAGAACTAAGTGCCTCATAACTGGGTTAATTTTTATTGATAGGATAAATGATACCCAGAAAACATTAGATTTTCAGAATAAGTCTCAAATGATAGATGTGAAACAAAATGTTTCGCATGCTAATTTTTTCAACTCTTACCATCGTAGAGCTGGCTCTGTCCATCACCAAGGACTTTGCCTAAATCATTTATCTCCAAAAATCTGACATCTTTGTACTGCACAAACAATGCTGAAACTTCAAGGCTCAATCCTGACACATGAGTCATCACAGGATTTACTCATTTGGCAAATGTCCATATCCTTGATATCAGTCATTTCAGTACCACAAATTATTGCTGTGGTCTTGGCTCTGAACAAGCTTCAGTATAAAACACAAAGATGAGCAGAAAAGCAGAAAAGATGTCAACTCAGTCCTTTTCTGAGTTAACTGTGGACAAGATTCAGGTCTATGGTATGAAGAGATCAAACTAATTGTATTTGTTGCTGCATTTCTCAAACCAATTATCTGTGTAAATACGGATGAGGAAGATTTTGGAATTAACACTAAATCTGTCTCACAGGAGGAAAGCCGTATTCCATTTAGAACTGGCACTGTCGTACATCTCAGATGTTCTATATTTCTAATGTTAATTAGCCAATAGGAATACCGGCTACATTCTTCAGTACAGATTACCAACAAGGACATAATCTCACACTTGCTTCCAACAAATTCACTTGCTGTTTGTTTAGAGGAAAACCCCAGTTAATGAAGAGCTGCTGTACTCCCCCCCCCTTTTTGTGTGTGTGGTTTTGTCTTCTAAAGAATACTGCCCTCTGCATGTGAGTCACTTTCATGACTGTGTTGTGTGACCAAATGTGGGCACAACAGGAGGTGATGCACACAGCACACATCTAGTGTCATCTTAGCGTTCTTACAAAAAGTACTAATCTTCAATCACCATTAACGATATTACCAAGGCAATTTTAAGTCCAAAGGCTTGCATAACATCCAATCTCAACTTTCATGGCTAATTTTAGAAACTATATTTGAGAAATCATTTGTGGAATCTGTTTATTTACCCATGCAAATGTACTTGACATATTTCTATCAATCTACATGCTTATTTGAAACAGGTCTCTTTTGGATATGAGACTTAAATAATAAAACTCAATTTCAGATGCAATTACTCAACATTTATTCTTTTTTTTTTTTTAACCAATCTGTATTTGCTTTGGGCTGTCCATGTCAACATGCAGATTCACTTGGACAACATTGCCTTTCTACAATGACAGCAAACATCTGTTTTCATTGTCCTGCACAGTAAGCCACATCCATGGCCAATGGCTGGATCCAGTCCCAGGGTGCTTTAGGCAGAAGGCAAAATACTCAGAGGACAGACCTGCTGTCAATTGCAAACACACATACAAAGAGACAGTCACCATCATACACACTTACAGTATGGCCATCATGACTCAGGATTGCATCTGACTCTGTTTCAGTGTCTGCATGAGTGCAATGTGTTATGACAAGTTTCATGTAGATCTTATGGGTAAAGTATAATATCATCTAAGTTTTTTTTTAGTTTGTGGGTGGCTCTGTGCGCTCTGTAAAGTTCTGTGGAAAATAAGAGACACTGCTGTGACTATTTACATAATGAGATATAGCACTTGTACCAGTGTCACATAGCTGAATGTTGAAGGTTAAAGAAAAAAAAGAAAAAAAGGAAATTAAGTAAACTACAACAATGTGGACGTAAAGCCCTTGTTTATTTACTGTACTGTTCACAAGTCCTATATAAAACCCTTAATAGGTTAAAAACTCAGCTGATTAGTAAAAACAACCAAATAAAACAGAAAATGAATCCCTGATACATCCTATGTATGCTTCCTATGACACAGTGAACATTTAAACAACACAAATCATATATTAAGATAAATTTTAGATATAAATTCTTATAAACATGATCAAATGTATATCAGAACTGCTTGAATAAGTGAAACAATTCAACCTTGTGTAGTGTTCATTTTTGTTACCCAACACTTATTACTCTGTTTTGGAAACAAAAAGGTATTTATACCACACTGAAGCCTTGTGTATGTGTGAGGGGTCTCACAATACTCTTTATCTTTTGGTCAACGTTGGAAGTGGGTCATGGTGACCCAAACCTCACATAAGGGGTAATAAGTTGAGCTATGGCTCAGCTGGTGGAGTGGGTGAACCACTAATCACAACTGAAACCCAAATTGCTCACGATGGAAGGTCGGTTCCTTTCAGCTCCACCATGGTCTGTGGGTAAATGAAAAGTCCTTTTAATAACAGCTAAAATGAACAAATACTTGAAAATAGTACAGCTTTACCGAGAAAATGTTACTAGAATACTTAGGGTTGTGGACTCTTAGTTGAACCAAGGAAATCATTTGAATGTGTCTGAAAGGTCTCTACTAACTACATCTTTTACATTATTATTAATGAAAGTGGCCATTAGTAAGCATGTAACAGAGCAGCCTGTGTGAGCGGCTGGAAAACAGTGACGCGACCAGAGGGGAATCCCATACAAAAATATTTTATTCGCATAAAATTAGTCCATCAGGTTGTGGAGCGGTTTAGCCTCCACCAGCCTCTCTAAAATGAATCAACTGGCCCCATTTATCCCCTCTGCCACTGATTGGGCTAAACCA
>JAOXYM010000012.1:23168807-23179602 GCA_028567055.1 Leptatherina wallacei | reverse complement strand
TCCATCCATCCATCCATCCATCCATCCATCCATCCATCCATCCATCCATCCATCCATCCATCCATCCATCCATTTCTCTTGTGTTTCGGATCTCCTGGATAGGGTTGGCAGTGAGGTTTACATTCAAAACCAAGGTTAAAATTTGGATAAGGCTCCCTTAAAATTGAAGAATTCCTTTAAAAAGAAAAACAAATTATAACACATGGTCATAGTTATATATGCTCAGTGAATGGAAGCACCTAAATATCCTTAATTACTTACACAAATTGCCACATATATAAATGCCATGTGATGCAAAACTCTAAAAGTTATATTGCATAATAGCCATTACAGCCAATTCACTTAATAGGCTTCCTGCTCTTTGCTGCAGTTGGGTATGAATGAAGCCGACCAGAGCCCATTTTTCACGAAATCACCAGGTATGATAAAAGCTAAGTTAGTCTACTTCTGTGGATCCATGGATCATTGCTACCCAGTCTTGCAGCTACAGTAATTTTCAATTCCACTAAACAAGAAGACAACCAGGCAAAATGAGAATTAATAGCAGAAGATGCAGCTCATTTTTAGAGAGGGGGGAAGGGGGGGTTCCTTTGCCATTCTCATGCATGGGGTATTTTTCCCAACAGTATTTTGTGTTGGATCATCAAGAATGTAAGAGTTACATCATTGTATGCTGTCCACCAGACTGTGTGCAAAGTGATGTGTTTTTAAATGACACATCCTATTCTTACAGGCTATTCTACTGATGTGGCAAACATTAATTTGGCAAATCAATATTACAACTTGTCAAAATTTCTCTCACTTGATGGAAGCCTGCCTTCTGTGCATTTACGCACAGATGAAGTGCAATCTGCCACTTTGGCAAGCAGAGATAGTGCAGTTTGATCATCCATCATCTTTCTTATTCCTCACATTTAGAAAGCAGGGCTCATATAGTACCACCTGCGAATTAAACAAATGTTTGCAGGAAAAAATGAGCCCACATATTGTGTACAGGGTTGGTCAGAGGCATACTGATTAGGTCCATAAAACCATCCGTTTTTAATATAACCAGGAAGAGGGACACACTCTGTGCACAAATGTAAGGAAAAAATTCCAACTTTGTGAATAAGTCTCACTAGTGATGATAAAATAAAATAAATAAATAAGTATATATATATATATATACATATATATATATATATATATATATATTAGATACCTGCCACCCTTCTAGCTTGGAAATTAGCTGACTTTAGTTACCTGTGATCACAAACTCCTCACTTTATTGATGAACATTCTGTTCAAGTACAAGCATAATTTTTTTGGGCTGAAACAGTGGTATTTCCACCCGAATATTTTCTGAACTAACTTTGCACGGAATGATCTGTGGGTGGACAGCAACCGTCACAGTTGCTCTGAGTGCAAAGCAGTGGATGGAATACAAGAATAAGTTTTTTCTTCTCTACTCTGTCTCTTTTTAAGCCTTTTTTTTTTAAATAATGTGCCACAGGAAGACCGTGGAACTGTACAGTTCAAAGAGTTCATCAAAATTCACACCCTGCAAGTTGAGTTTGCAGTGTTGAAGCCAACCTGCTGAGCTGTGCTGGGGGAAATCTATAGAAACAAATTAACTCCACGTCTGTTGGTCTGGGCATGTGCACAAGATAACAGGCTTCAATTACAAAGCTCTTTCTCCTAATTGAAAATGCAGCTAATAGCTTAAGTGCTTGCTATCTGCGAAAGGGGGGAGAATTGTGGAGGAGGTGAACTGGATACCAGCTTTAACTATATGCCTCTGAGTGTGGGTTTTAGCTCTGAAGCTGCAGTTTTGGATGCAGCATTTGTCCCACTTTCATCTTTTGTGACACTGCACTGTGTGCCAGTCATTGTATAATGAAAAGCTTTTTAACGTGGCAGAGGAGACTGTGCTACATTGCTTTTTGTATTGCATTTTATACAGGCAAAAAAGGTGATTAGAGGCTTGCATGGCGAGGGTCGCAGAGGGGTCACAGTTTTGCCTTATGCATTTCATCTCATGGAAATAAACTAAACATATACTTGATAGAAATAGAGTCCTTGTTTTAAACCACAGTGCCAATCTCACTTTTTGCTACAGCCTTCAAACTGGGTCGGTTTGCAAATGTAGCCATCTATGTAAATACAGTCCTCAAACTTAAAAATGCATAAAAATCTGGAGGCGTTTTAAAGTGTCTGTTCTTGCATTGCATTCCACTGTCTGGTATTAAATGTAACACATACATAGGAAAAAAGAAAATGCCATTACACTTTTAAAAACTCAAGCTGCTCCCTTGAGCTGAAGAGGCCAAGGAATAACAAAGCTGAGGGACGTCTCGGCTCCTTACCCCCGATGGGCTATTAGTTATTCTAGCTAGCAGAAGCCCCATTAGGTCTGCCATTTAATGCTCCCATACCACATTCTCACACAAAAGCTACAAGATTGATAAGCTGACCATCTCACCTCAAGCTTCCCTTATGCTTGAGAAATGCTCTGACACAAATAATCTGACAAAGAGCTGTTTTCACTGCCCCTGTACCTTGTAGCATGTGACATGACTAAAAACAATGAAACACATTTGTGCCGGCTTCTCCAGTGACTACAGCAAAGGACACAGCAAGAATGTAGGTAGTCCAACGGTACAATCCACTGATATAAAACATTTCCTAAAAATGATTTATAGCCTCCATGTAGAATATGGGAAATGAGCTGTGTGGCAGTGAGAGATAAAACTATGTCTCTGAGCTGTACTGACAGATACAATGCAGAGGAAAGTTGTTGTCTGTACTCCACAGCATGTCCGGTTAGTAACACAAAAAGATTCCAGTGACGCTACATCTTTCCCAGCACAACATGTCCTGTTAATCACACTTAACCACAGTGCCAAAAGAAAAGAGAGGAAGACAGATGCAGAGCATTTGGGGGTACACAGGCAAAAAAGTGCCTAATTAAGCATGAGCAAATGGATTAGGCTTTCTGTCAAGACTCAGTCTTTAGTCCAGCTTTAGGATGAGAATTTCAATCTGAAACATTCCAGACAAAAGTTTCATTTGTGTGTCGGAATAGTTTCTTCATTTTTCTGAGATTAAACAAAAGTAGCATAATGCAGTTTCTTACTGCAGTAGCACACCAGAGCCAGGCAGAAATTGAGCCCAAATGCATAATTTATCTTTTATTTGGCTACAGGCCCTCATGGTGTTCTCCAGCCTGCGGTGACTGTTTGAACTTAGTAAATTAAACTAATGAGGAAAATGCTAAGTATGCATTTGCTAGAGGCAGAAAAGAGAATTAGATATATGATCATCAGCTTGTAGGATTTTTAACAATGTACATATTTTACACAGTAGAAAACAAATATCAAGACTCACAAAACTTGTGCATTTGTTATAACATTTGTTTTAACAAACACACAGGATAGGAGAGGACCACCTGCACAGTGACTTGATCGAACACATCATTTTCATTCAATTCAGGACAGCATGCCATTTGTGAATAAATAACAGGCTGGCTGATAATACACAGATTAATCAAGAGGCCCATTCATGTAAGTAATGACAGACAAAACTACTTTGTGTGTAATGGATTTTGCTGTATGCAAGGTACCCAGAAAGTAGAGCTGCCACTGCAGTTTCAGCTAATGGGAATCATATTTTAGCAGTAACACTGCATGATTTAAAGCAGCAGCTGGTTAATCATATGGAACTGAACAAACTAGCATATAGCAAAACAAGTCACCATGCACTGACCTTTGTTTCCTTATCCCAAAGCAAACAAGAGCAGAGGAGAAAATAAGTATTTTCCCCCCACAGAGTGTTCGAAAATTTACCTCTCACGCCTCGCAGTGGAAATGGATTTTTGGAGGGCAACACTCATACCTCGCATTCCCTAGAGCCTGAGATGGTGTATGTGTAAGGTCCTGTCCCATTAACCAGCACATCCATAGTCTCTGAGTGTGAAGGCTTATAGTCCACATAGTACTCTTGCAGTGGTGAATTAAAGGAGCGCTCGGTCTCCCGTGTCTTTTTCTGACGCTTTTTTACTGCTGAGCGCTCCTGAAGTTGTTTAAGACTGCTGGGATAGCGCTTCCATGAGACATATATAACCAGCAGAATTATAGCCACGGACAAGAAGAGGGCCACGCTACCAGCTATGATCTTGTGGAAGGACACATTCTCAGTGTCTGGCAAGGGGATAGTGGGGGAGGCCTCAGAAGGACTCGGAGAGGCTGTCCTATTCCAGGTCAGCTTTTTATCAACCACAGACTGTGTGGGAAGAGGAGGCAGTTCAGGCTGAAACGCAGAAGTGAAGGGCAATGTCGTCGAGGGGATAGGACTTGGTGTTGCTGTACAGATGTTGTAAGTCTCCACCACATCTGTTACTTTCTCTCCTTGTGCCTCCTTTGGGCTGGCACAAATCATAGTAGTCTCCTTGTTACCCTTGAAGGCTTTAAGCCAGGACACCAATGGGCATATGTTGGGGTTACAGTGCCACAAATTACCAGCCAGACTTATGGTGGTCAGAGAGATCCACGTTTCCACTGTCTGCTGAGAGATGTTGCTGAGTTTATTGGAGTCCAGGTTCAAGGTCTGGAGATTAGGCAGGCACTGAAATGTACTTGGATCCAACACTTGCAGCTCATTTCCTGAGAGGTCCAACTTTTGCAAGGAGGTCCACATCCACGGCAGTCCCTGGGTTAGCAGTTTGATACGGTTCCACTGCAGGTAAAGCGCCCTCAGGTTTGTCAAGCGTGGGAAATGAGCAAAGTTTATTTTTGAAAACTGATTGTGCTCCAAGTGAAGCTCGATGAGTTTTAGGAGTCCTGCAAAGGCGTTACGTGTGAGGCTCCTCAGCCTGTTGTAACCAATATCAAGAAATTCCAGGTTGCGACAGTCAAGAAAAACACGCATCGGGACTGTTTTTAAGGAGTTTGACCTCAAGTGTAAACTGAGTAGCTTCCGTAAACCTGTGAACTGATAAGGCTGCAGAACCTGGAGTTTATTGTAAGACAGATCAAGATTGCGTAGATTGGGGACATCATGGAACGTGTTGTTTTTTAGCTGTGTGATCTTATTCGAGCTGAGAATCAGTTCTTTGAGCCTCCTTATCCCATGGAAAGCCTGGCCATCCACCGCATTGATATAATTGTGGTCGAGGTAGAGCCACACCAGTTGGCTCAGGCCTGCAAACTGATGGGCTCTGAGGTTTACCAAGCTGTTGTAACGAAGGGACAGGCCCTGTGTGCCTACAGACACATTGTTTGGCACATCACGGAAGGCATTGGATTCACAATATATTATTTTCCCATCACATCTACAGCTCTGGGGACAGGGACGCTCCCGGATGCCGCTTGGAGAAGCAAGGAGCCAGATGGGTACCACCACTGTGAATACAAGCCATCTGAAAAGCACAGAAAGTCCTGGAGACACAGAAAAGTGATAGATGTAAGGGCATAAGTATGCACCAAACACTACAGTAAAGCTACATTTATTTGAATTAGGAAATTAAATACTTATATTTAGCACAAGGCTTGGATAAAAGGTTATTGAGATTTGCATTCTAATGTTAAACTGTCTGCTGACACACTGCACAGAGTCATGCCCCTGATAACCACATACATGAGGTATAATTTGTCAACTAGTTGTAAAGAGAAAAAAGCCTCCCTCAGATTTCCAAGCCTGTAGCCATCATTCATAAACCACAAAGGGGGGTTGAGACACCAGCAACATCAGCTTTAACTGAATTGTACTTAGACAAACGACAAAACGTCTGCACAGAAATAAATGCTTACAACAGTGGACATACCCATATTTGCGCGGTGTCTGCTTTTCCTCATGTTCACGGCTCTAGCTGTTGCACGCGTTCCAGCTCCACATGTTAGATGCACTCGGCGTTTTGCCCAAATAGTTGCACACTCAACCAGGACGCCCGTCTGCGCGGAAAATGCACGCACTTTGCACCGTACTCAGATCCACTCTGCTCCCAGTCGCACACCTGTCGGGAATGACAGTGGCTCCACAAGGTGTGCATTAACCTCTGGCTGTAGTTTGACACGTTACCGCACCACATCAGCTTGATTACGCATTTATCTGGGTGTTTTACAAAGCTCTAGGATAGAAGCACACTGTTCAGCGCGTGTTGTGAGAAGCTATGAATTCATCCCGAACACCCGATCACCAATTGTTGATTCTAAGTGGCACAAAAGACACTGGCCAAATAAGTATCACGCAATCTGAGAGGAAGAGAACTGTGGTCCAAAAAGCCGACAAGTTGCGTGTATCCTGCCTCAGACGTGGAGAGAGAAGATGCAGGCTGATGAGGATTAGACGCGTTGACCATGGTATCAAGAATAAATCAGTTGTACTATAGCAACAGGAATGATGCTGGTGTAGAATATGAGGACTGAGCTCGCTGGTACCCAGTTTGAGGACCGGAGATGCCCTCTTCTGGTCACAGTGGCGCTCCGCAGCTTTAAACTCATCCTCATTGTTCTGCACGAGCACAGCCTGCATATCAATGAAAGCGAGGAATGGAAGCACTGTTTGCACTGGATTTGGATGTATGTGAAGCTGTACTCCCAGTGAAACGTTTCAGAACAACCAGTTCTCTCACATTCTTTTAGATAAAGCTTAAAAACCACAAAACTGATCATTTAGAGGACTTGAGAAATATTTTAGGCTACAACTTTTATGAGGTCCATGAGACAAGTGTCAAAATAGGGAGTCTTGATGTGAAATGGATTAATTAAATATTACTTTTTTGCCTCTTTTTTTTTTAAACCAAAAAAAAATCAAAAAACAAACTTCTGCTGGTTGTGCTTACTACTCTAGGATTTCTCTAAGAAAAGCCTGTAAAACACAGATACTCAGAAGATACACTAAACCAGGCCTATATTAGAGAAGCAAATTGACTAATAATTAATCTACGAAATCCACTTAAATTGATTTGAAGTCTGTATCTCTTGAACTATAGGTAAAATCTCAGATGTTACCATGGCTGTTATTCAGTTCTTGGGCAGGTGGGACTGTAACAGACAGGTCAGGTTGTTATTGATCAGGTGTTATATAATATACAATTGCAAAATTAATTATATGGATTTTGGGCAAATGAAACTGTAAAAAAAATTGCTTAATTGTACATTGATGTCCTACGTTTTTCAGATACACTGCATGTTTGCATGATCATTTTAACTTCTGCTAAAAGAAGAGAAAAAAATAAAGATAAATTCCTGACTCTAAGTTTAGTATATATATATATATACATAGAGAGAGAGAGAGAGAGAGAGAGAGTCAGGTGCACAGTTTTATTTAGTTATTTAGTCCCTGATGTTGTGTATTGACACTGAAATGTATCACGCATAAACAAAGGGTGCTCTAAAGGCTTCATAATGGGATCTTGAGACAGGGTCAAAGCCATCATTTCTAATGAGTCCCTCTTCGCCTGCACTTAATGAATAGCGTAATTACCAGTAATGGACATTAATGAACATTTTAGCTCAAATCACAGATAGTTTGTGACAAAGAAATTACTGGAAACAAGAATAAAACTGACACATCCATCACTTCAGCCGAAATCACTGGTTTAATTTCCATTGTTAGATCAATCAACTAACTGGGGTTGAAGGGCAGGGAAGAAATCTGCACACACACAATCTCACCGCACACACACACACACACTGTCAAACTCTCTTTCATTCACACACACACACACACGCATCAAGGTGACTGCAGGCATAAGTGACAATTATACAGCTCTGAATGCAACATCCTTCAGTATTAGCAGCACACATCAGCGCTATCAGAACATCTGATTATGCTTACAATAGTATATTTCAGTTTTTTATTTATTCAATTATTTAATGCAACACAATATGATAGAGGTAAAATAGTGAAATTATACAGATAAACATTTTTAATGAAATAAAATAAAACTAAATAAAATAAAGACTTTATTAATCCAAGGGGGAAATTATAATTAGGGTTATGTTGAGAAAAATCGTACAGAACTGGCAAAAAGGATTATTTTACCCCAAATATGTCATTTGTGATGGACTTTTGGCAATGCGAATTAATTTAAATAGCACATTTTATATATAAGGCAATCTGATGTGCTATATTCAGCATTCTGTATTCAGACAGAATATTACATAGAGTAAAATACATGATTTAAAGAGTGCACATAGTCAAGAAAATAGAATCCAAAAGGAAAAGTCCCAAGCTTTATGAAAAAGTGGTGGCAACGCAAGTAAAGGAAGCAGACTCAATAAAAGAACTAAAGTTTGGAGCAGACTTCAGGGTTTTCCCATTGTTTGTTCCAGATATTAGGAGCATACAAGTAAATGTAGACTTCTTGTTTGGTTTCAGCTCTTGGGATGGAAAGCAAACTTGACTCAGAGGATCTTAGAATTCTTGATGACTCATTTTACAGTCATTCAAATTAAAGAATTAAGATTAACTAATCCCAAAAAAAAATTTTGTATTTTATTTTATGTATAATTAATCCCTGTCATTCATTAGTCTCTCACAATTTATTAAAAGAAAAAAAATCTAGTTTTTATGCAACATTATTTTATGTAACATTATCATTAGTTAGTCCTTTTACATTTGCACCAGAACTCCCCTTTCTGTTTCTGCAGGAAACCAAAGGGCTGTCCTTTCCAAGAAATCAGTTCATTATTTTTGATCATGTTGGCCATCCACAAACAAATCAAGGTCCTGGTCATTTTGGTAAATAGAATGGGGATAATAAGTAGCCAGAGATTCTCATGAGGAGGAAAAGAAAAAAAAGGAATCTCAGGTTGACATCAGAGCAAGTTGCTGCACTGTAATCATCCCATGATAAGTTCCTTTAAATTCTTTGTGGTTTTCTGCATCAATTTTTTATTTATGTTGTTGAACAAATCTGACATTTCACTTAGTTCATCTGGTTTTCTGACACGTGCCGTGCAAGCAATGCAGAAATGCATGGATCTAAGTATGACAGCATGTATAGTCAACTTTTAACACTAAAAGGAAAGGGAATATTTCGACTTCAATGTTATCCCTCTTTTTTTCTTTCTTTTTTTCTACCAAAAAAAAACTTTTGGCTCTCTGTCACTGAAAAAAAATGCTGTATTTCACCGTGTATGTGTGTGTGTGTTTCTGATATCTGTATTGTAGATTTTGTGACCTGGTGACTCCATGACTCTTGATAAAAGTCTCCTCAGGTATCATAAAGAACAAATTAACACTCCAAGAGCCCTGATTGACTTTGGAGACCCAGGCTATAAAACAAAAAAAAAAGGTACAATATCACCGTATGAACTCACCTCACTTTTGCAAATAACTCAGCAACCAAATTGCTTACTATGAAACTTTAATGACCGTCTGTGACTGACTGAGCCTTGAATAATACAGCAAGGGAGGAACCTGCTTTTATTTCAGTCTAATGAATCCCACTGAAATGGAGCTTAGAAATGCAAAAATAATAAGATAATTACTGCAAAGACAGACTTAAACCAGCCTTAAAGTAGGTTTTATTAATGCTGACCCCGACTAGCTGTAATTAGATTCAGAACATACAAAGAATCCCTGCGGAAGGTAAATATTTCAGAGAGGTCCCATCCTAAAACACCTGGCACTTTATCCCTACCTGTCTATGTGAGTCAAATAATGCGCCTCTTTCTTTCTTTTAATACACCAAAGGGCTATACCGTACATTGATTATGCTGTAATCACAGAATAAAGGGGATTCTTTATAATCGATCAGCATCCAACCACTATTCATTGATTGTTTGTCAATGTTCCTTATGGTTCTCATTTCAATGATAATAAAAAAATCTTTAAGTTATTCCTGTGCATAATACTACGTAGAAACTGAGGAGATAGTTGAAGTTGTCACTGGAGGATGTACAGCTAGCATGACTTCTCTTTAAATCAGTTTACATGCTCAAATAGTAGCAGCAGGGAAACTACATCATAGATGAACCAGCAATGAAAACAACGTTAAAGCCTCACTGAATTGTCTTTGCCTAAAAGGTCACATATGTAATGTTCAGTCTTATGTCTAGAGCCATTCATCAGAGGATGAAATAAACCCAGGCGTCATATTATAGTCAACCTCTTCATGTCATGTTCATGCATAAGAAAACATATGTCTGCTGGGAAAGCTGCATGTGAGGATCAGCTGGCAAAAAATTATATAGATGATAATGGGCTTCTGTGTTTAAATCCTGAGTCAAATGAAGATGATATATCAAAGTTTCTTTCCAGTGAAACATTTTCTGTATCACAAATATAACAGTGCTTCTTTTGAAGCTGTTTACTTTATTTTTTATTTGTATAATCTGGGCTGCAGGGTGGTGATCACTACCACCTCACAACGAGATAGTTCCTGATATGAATTCTGACAATGTTAGGCAATGTTTTTTGATATAATTTTGAGGTGATGATATAAATATCTAAAGTTATGTTGAACAGTTGTGCTCTAATTCATCATTTGTGTTTACATGGGCAAGGTGGGAAGAAAAATCTGACAGGTTGAGAGAGGGTATAACCTCCTCCAGTCCATCATGTTATTAGTTACCTGGGGAAGAGAGTGCTGGCGAACTCTGCCTCATCACACGCTTCTAATTTTGAGAACATTGGTGCATTTACTAATACAGCTTCCAAGAAGTATTAATCCTGCATTACTCCGATGTGGATCAACATGTCAGTCTGGCTAGACTCAGTAAAAAAACAGCAACAATAAATGAATGAATGAATGAATGAATGAATGAATGAATGAATGAATGAATGAATGAATGAATGAATGAATGAATGA
>JAOXYM010000012.1:23129248-23153085 GCA_028567055.1 Leptatherina wallacei | reverse complement strand
AAGTGGAGCTTTATATGTATAAAGTCCCTCTTGAAAAATTTGATCTTTATTGTAATTTCTAGTTATCCGTTATCCGCCATTCAATATTGATGTTTAGCTTTGTCTTTATTTCTATACAGAGATTTCGCAGAAATTTTCAGACTCTATTGATTGGTAGCAATGTTTTTTTTTTCTGTTTCAAAGCCACATACCATCCAATATCAAATGTAGAATATAATGAGCTCACCAACACAATACAATGTTTGTATTCTCTTCAACAAAAAACTTGTAGTCATTGTTCTATAGCTCATGACATTTAAAAATGAAGATATTTCTATAGAATGTGTGAAACATTGTGCTTCTCAGAGACAAGATGTGAGCCTCTGTAGATCACCATGAGTTCAGAGATTACTGCACCTACAGACACTGAATTAATTGACTTTAACTTCAGTGTTTGATTGCACCAAATATAGTGATATTTATTACTGTTGAATAATAATAATAATAATAACAATAACAATAATAATAATAATAATAATAATAATAATAATACATTTATTTTATGAAGCGCTTTTCAAGACACTCAAAGACACTTTACAGCAAGGAAACAGGAATAAAAAGCAATAAAAACACGAATAAGATAAAAAATAAAAGAAAAAAGCAATTACATTTAAACAGTAATAAAACACAAAACAACTAAGAGTATATTTAACTATTAGAATTTTATTAATGAAAACATTTAATTTCGGTAAAATTTATACTTCAATACGAAAATATGTAAATAGTTTTATTTAAATGCATTACTGTTGAACTCGTGCACTCTGTTTTCAGTGCAGTGATCTTTGAAATATTATGATAATCGGGGTAGTCATGTGTAGTGAGTGTTGCCACAGAAAGCTGCTTTGCCTTGTTAAACCCAAAAGATATTTTAACATTCTAAACAGATTTTATGCATTCATTTATTTTAATCCTTGCGGGGAAAAAATGCATGCATACATGCCTAAACAGCAAGTAAGCTGATGCCACTAAGAAATGTTCTATTTTTATTTGGTCCTTGTTATAATGTGAGTGTTTCACATGTCTGTAGCCCTAACCTCTCAAGAACCAAGAGTTTGGAGGTTGACAGAGGTTGTAGAAATGTCAAAGTGACATCCAAAATGTGCAATTGATCTATAAGAATAAGAATAAGAATAAGAATGACTTTATTAATCCCGGAGGAAATTGTTGAAGCTTGCATGCCAATGAATAAAACCTGCTCATGTAATGAATTCATACATTGCAAGTGTAACAATATGCATATTTACAAGATGATCTATATCCTTTTCAGCCATTTCTTACAACTATTTGGGCTCATGATACAGTCCATTTTTGCTCTTGCAGTAAACACGATGCACAGTTGAGGCTGGCCACAATACTTCAAAGCCAGAATTTAATCATAAATCTACTGAGTTCCATACAAAACAAATATTGGAAAAATATGAGACCATTTTAAACATCCCAATAACAAACCAAACAACATTTATTTGTTTGGTTGTCTTGAGCTTTTACAGTACATTTGCATTCTGCTGGAAACTAAATTTGGCTTCAGTGATGAGGCTAGACAAAAGTCTGTATAACTTAGCAGTTCATGTTATGTTTCATTAGTAAGAGAAATCAACAAACTAATTTTTTATGGTTGAAGGTATTGGAATTGACCCTGTGGCTGTTTTACCATTCCTGCAGCCAGGCCACTAACATGGTTTTTAGGTTTCATTCCTACACTCGTCCAATTTTGAAGTATTGCTCATTTTTATCATGATGAAGAAATAAATCATTTATTTTAAAAGCATGATAAATTGATATGTTTAGGGTAATAGTATATCATGAAAATATTGCAATAGAGCCATTACTTGTCTTTTAATGGTTATAGTTAAGTGACAGCCAAGAAAAGTAAAGGAATATCACATAACCTGAAATTTTGCATTCAGTTGATAGGGCTCCAAATATTTCTCCTAAATGAAGATTTTCACTACAGTATCTTGACTGCAGAGTCCGTGGCCAGCAAAATTAAATAAACCAATGAAGGCCCATTGGATATCTCATCTGCATAAATATCTAATGCATCATAATTTATCAGTTCTACACATCAAATCTTCACAGTGAAAAATCATTAAAACAATTTCATGTAGATGAACCCGTGCAACTGCTCAAGTATCAGTTCCTTATCGCACGTCCACAGTCTGGATATTGACTGTTGCGTCAGCAATGTCTCAACTGCACTACTGATTGACAAAGAAAAACTGTTCAGACTGGATGATTAAGCCCACCTAATCCATGTTGAACTGTGATATTTGCCATCTGTGTGTTATGAGTGGAGTAAAGCTGGTGTCAAAATTCTTCTTTTTTTTTCTCTCCAGTGAAAATGGGCAGTTTAGAGCCAGTCTTCCAGCCAGACACCTTATTCATCTGAACCGCCCCAAAAAGTTGTATATGTTTGAGTATTGTGTGAGGGCATTCATCTTCTGGCCTGTGCTTTCTTTTTTTAACAGCCTGTTATGGATTGCAGTTTGATTTACGGTAAAAGTCAGAATATGGTTTCATTAAGACGAAGATTTAAGGACAGAACTTGTAATAAATCAGGCTGCTCTAATCAGTTTTCTAAACTAACCATTCACCACATGACAATGTGTAATATTAGAAGTCACTGTAGGAAACAAGCTCACACTGAATTTCCCCCAAATGTGCAGGTCCAAACACTAGAAAGAGATTTGTTGATATCTTATCAAATGGAAAGCAGAGAAAGCAACTTTGGGCACTTTTGAATTAATGAATTTCATTTCGAACAAAAGAATAAAAAGCTAAAAAATAAAACACAAGAGAAAAAAAAGATATATATACATGTTCGAAAAGGAGCAGGAACAAGTTTAAACTTATTAGCTCCACTTATCACCCTATGACTCATTGCTGCATAACATGTCCATATATATGAAAAATAGCTTTGATATACAATATGCATTGATATAAAATCATTTAACTGCACCAATACACAGCATGCAATTATAACATATACATTATCAACTTCATTACAATAAATATGCAATTTAATAAAAACTGATTGTTATAGATATGTATATTACAGTAGTATACTGCATAAATACATGTATAGGCCTACAAACACAAAGATTAATAACTAATGAATTTCATGTATAGTATATATAACAATCAACAATAGTATATATAAAAATCATAAGTCACCCTCATTACAATATCTGTGGTGCTTTTCATGTGTCGTTTGTGTGCATTTTAAGCTTTTGGTGTGTCACTTCATGTCATTAAAATAGCAGGTCAAATGGTTTGGGTTAGGGTACAAATACAGAGCAGGGTGTCATTTTTTTCGAGGTTTATAGAGTGAAAGTATATGTGATAATACAAAAATGCATACTAGAAACATAAAATGGCACACCAAGTCACATTGCATGATTCCAGGCTGACCTGACCTTCTGCTCAATGTGTGGCAGATGGTCATTTCATCTGTATTTTACTCACTTCCCAGTCAGCTCAGCCTTTTATATTCAAGCTCAAAGCAGTGTCTGTTTGTTTTTGGTAGCTGCAAAAGGAAACAGAAACCTTTGTGATTTTACCTTAATTGATTAATCGATTACATAATGTTGCATTTATCAAATTTCTGAAAGTAGAATGGGACATATCCTTCTGTTTTCAAGGCCCTCTTATGGAACCAGCTCAGGGAGCAAACATCTTACCTGTATTAGGCTTTGTACAGATTAGGCTAAAAAAATTCTGACTTGGTGTCGTGTCTCTACATTGTCAATAACAAAAGTCCACAAATATAAAACAAGATGAATATTTTAGGAAATACCTATGTCACTTTAGTGCTGTGCATTAGATAAGAAGGTTAATTCAGCTTTTGGAACGCGGCCTACCCCTTTAAGCATCCTTACTTTCAAGTTCTAAGACCTTACACTTGTTTATGGATCTCACACATAATCTATACTTTTAAATAACTGAGAAGACCACTGACCTTTTATAGAAACCTTTCAATAGAGTGGACACAGTTATCATAACAACACCTTTCCCTTTTTGCTATTTGTTATGACTTGTTAACCTTGAAGCCCTTCGGATCATCTGATGCTCTTGTCTTTCTGGACATTTGGTCCCTGATGGGGAGATCAAAACCCTTTCAACCTGCAGCCTTCCACTTGCCTTTAAGACCATCATTCCAGTTAATAATAACTAGAAGCACTCAGAGAGCGCAAATCTCTGCCAAGCCGCATAGCGTCACTCAACTGAGAAAAACCCCAAAAGGCCCAACAGCCCTTATATTTTGAACCATCTCAATCAACAGATCCAGAATATCAACATGATCCAGGTCAAACAATGTTGGATTATAACATCTACCATGTCATCTTGTAATTTCTATTTTTTATCTTTATTTTTTGCCAATGATTTTGGGCCTCTTCTGTTGAGTTAGAAGTAGTTAGAAGTACTTAGAAGTTAGAAGTACTTTATTGTCCCACCAAGGCAGAAAATGTGTCTTTGGTCTCACCACTAGCAATAAAACACATAGGAGTCAGTACATACAATTCACACTACAATAGAAATGATCCCCATCTCCCCATAGTAAAGAATCCTTAAAAAAAATTCCTGGATCCAGACAGTGATACAGACCCCCCACAAAATGTCATCACTAGTTCTTTTATTTCATTTCTGACATTTCCTGAAAATTTTATCAAAATCTGTCCATAACTTTTTGAGTTATGTTGCTAAGACAGACTGACAAACATACGCAGCCGAAGACATAACCTCCGTGCCTTGATGGAGGTAATAATGATACATTTCATTTGTTGACACTTTTCAAGTCACCCAAAGCCACCTTACAGATTACAAAAGCATAAAATACCATCAGGCAATATATGGTGAATCTATTGTCTTAAAGTTTCTTGTTCAGTTAAGAGTTTCAGTATCATTTTCAGTCTTCCTGCGTGCATCCTGTATTATACGTCATACAATGACAGCAGTTGGAACAGGTGGAACGACATATAGCCTATATATAAATATATATATATATATATATGTGTTATTTAGGTTGGGCTGATTAACACTTAGAATTGTTGCACTATAATATAATCTCCATAGTTGCTTCTTACAGAAGTGTTACTCTTTAATGAGTAATCACACATCTCAATGGTTAAAAACTGTTTCAGTGATACAGTAACTAAGCTTATCTCCATCTGTTGTTCTCCTGACAACTTTCTATTTACTTCCTCTCTAGCTATTTATCCTTTGTCAAGTCTGGTCCTGGCAACATGAAGGCAGAGTAGTTCTCTGGCTGTGTTTGAGGCAAGCCGAGGGGGTTAAGTGCTTTTGGTTCTGATTCTTGTTTTGTGTCTTCTTTTTCCATCAAATTATACCACAGTCTTCTCTATTTCAAGGCAGCTTGAATCTTGTTTCATATGGCCTTCTGAGTCAGTCTCTGCTTATTTTGACAGCAGTTTAGTCTGCAGCTCCTCCTGTCCCCACATCAAAGTGGTTTTTGGACAGTTCACTGAACCCCAAATGGCTCCTATTGATCAGATATTGCATGGTTCTCTGTCATGGGCATGAGTGTGTGAATAGAAGGCTTAGTGGAAAAGGCTTCAACTATATAACAACGCCAAATGTATCATATTTGATGAATTTGTTTTTGAGACCTCTGCACCCCTCACATAATGAAAATGTATCTTACAATCCTGTTGTATACAATTTGACACATCTTCTGCCTCCCAGTGGATTTATTGATGTTCTGCAGTTGAAAGCAGTCCTTAAAAAAATCATTTTTAAATAACTGCCTCAAACAGTTGTTGAAAAAACTAAGTTCGATTTTGTTAAAATGTTGAAATGACCAAATATATAATTTTCTTTTTATTTCATGTCAGGCTTCACAGCACTTTTATAAATTCTGCTATTCCTAAATTGCCGAAGTCCTTTGAGGTATTGGCTTATTAAAGGTTAGGACTAGCTCTAGGTTAGCTACACATGAATCACAGTAAGATTGAAGAATGGCAATTGTGCATATTAAGTATTTCCGAACTGTGAAATACAGGCAAAAGTGCACATGTAATTGCTGTGTGAGTGTCTTGTGTTGTGAAGAGCATCGTGCTGTTATTAATGCCTTGCAGTGAACAAAGTCAGGTTGACTAATTTGCAGCTTTAGGAGAAAATAGTAACAAATAGAATCAATAGAATATAAATTCTACATCAACTACTGTTAGTGTGTTGATAAAAATTGGCATTACTGTATGAATTTGTCAGTCACTTTCAAGCAAGGCAGGGCGTAGGCGAATCCATTCAACTGGGCTTCAGTTCTGCAGAAATAATTTCCCTTCCAAATGAATGCTTGCTGTTTATTGACTGAGGATAGAACAGACAGTGAAGCATAACATCTTCCGTCCACGCTCATTCTCATCACCAGTTATTCTCCTCAACACAGCTGGTGGACAAGTCTGTTATTCTTCTCTCTTAATTGATATGCTCTAAAATAGGAAAAAAAAAAGCATGAAATTATATCATCAAATTCTAATTCACCAACGTGTTTGGGAAATGTGAACCATCAGTTGCACAGAGGGAGGGAGATCTAAAGTTCTTTATCAGAGAATACTTCTTCAATCCCTCTCCTCCTATTGGCATGGCTTAGAGAACCCTACTTTCCATGGACACCCTCTGTGTGCCAGACTTCCCTGGATTTAGCACAAGTAGCACAACTTATTGGATTATGGAGCCCACCGTCTATGCTCATATTGCTGAAGGCTATGAGTGCGTGTGTGGGTGTGTGGGGGGTATATGTGAGGGGGCAGCTTGTGAACCAAGGGAGGGATGACTGTCAAAGTCCTATTAAATTTACCTACCAATTTCATATGTACACATTCTTCGTGGAGACTTTTCATGTCTTTAGGTTGAAGTCGAAGGCTTTAATGCTTTTCTTGTTTCATATAGATTTAGCTTTTGCTTTCTTATGTCTGCCCTCCGGAGGTGTTCAGCGTGCATGGACAGGATAAGGTTTTGGCTCACACTCTTGGTTCGACAAACTCCCTGCTGGTGACATAATGAAGTATACTTGTGCACATGCACACAGCTTTCCAAAGGATATGATTTCTTGGCAAACTCAATTTGTGCCCTTACTCACCTTTCACAAATTTTACTCCAGGTCATGAGAAATGCTGACAGGCTGCACACAGTTAATACTTGTCTCTTTATCTCTCTTTGCCCTTGTGTTTTCTGTCAGTGATGCACAGTGGCAGGGATGAACAATTAAAATCGTGATAGCAGCTGTACTAGTTTCAGTAACTGAATTTTGTGTAGTGAGCTACTTGTTTGAAATCTAAAAGATATAAATCTTAATATTGTTTATTGTACAGTATGGCACAGTGAAAGCACGCAGTAAAGAAGGAGGTGAAAATATTCTCCTTAAAAAGGGGAAGCATTTGTACCAGTCTAGAAGTATAAAGAGTGAGACTGAATGTCTGGAAAAAAACACAAAAAAGCCTCTCTTTCTCTTTTTTTCCCTTTTTTTGGTACATAACAGTCTAGCATCACCCAGGTTGCAGAGAGTGTATAGAGTGGGCAGGACAGCTGTAAATAGTGCAATTGTTGTACTGAAAATATTTACATGCATATGTTAGAAAAACACCCATTTCCTTCAAATGCAGAAACTTAGCAGGTCATGAACATTGTGCGTCGCCCAGAGCCTGTTTGCTGTTTTCCACTCATGTCACTCTTTGCAGAGCTGAGTGACTGTTGCTTTCTGCCAGAATCACCATCCTTGTCTCTGTGACTTTCTAAATTTAAAAGACAAATAAATGTGTCTAACGGGCTCCCTGACATTGACACACCGTGAGTCACATGCAGTGCTATTTCAGTATGGCTTCTGGCAAGCCCTGCCTTCCGCTAGCCTCCTCCCTCCCTGCTTTGTTCATTTGTTTGACACCCCTGCTAAGCTGTTTACTTGTAATTTGGACATCTGTCAAGGTGATGTTTTTGCAACCCTGTGGTGTGATTAGGCTAACTTTGCCAAATCTGAGGAGAGATACAGTATGTCGACTAGTGCAAGACTTGACAGCAAAGACGGCCAAAGTCTGGCTGTTTCTCATCCACCAGGTTTAGTAGGGTAATCAAGACAGCATCTTGTGTGAAAAAGAGTGTACAAATTTGACAAGTTCCAGATATTTATACCATTGGCCATGCTTGTTTGCAGTATCCTTGTCCTACTCTCTCCTATAAAGTTAATGCTATTTGTTTGGTGTCCCACTAATGTCTGTTTGATCCCACCTTGTCTTGTCACACAGTCTGTTCAGCTTAGCACTCCAGTGCCAGCAACACCACCAACACCGGGGGGAGGAAGTGGGGCAATTAACCACCTGCTGGTAAAGCAGCTATACTTTGTAGGCTCACACAAACACTGAGACTTGAAGGATCACTTGTGAACACCTTGTTGCACAGATTTTTTGGGTGTGGTGGTAATCAGGCATGCCGCTCAGGTAGACAGCCTGTAAATAAACAGCTTGTAATAAAAGTTGAGGGGAGAGGTGCTGATTTGGAATTTGCTTTCTGATCATGTTTCATACTGAGTGCAACTAATTTGTTCATCTCCTTAATGAACATTATTGGCAGGATCACATTAACCCAGCACTTACATTTCCTAATGGCTAACGTCATGCTTCGTGCTCACATCATACCGTCCACTTTCCTGCTGTCAATACTGAATCATTTCACCAGCTCTTTAAACCTTATTCAGAATGTATTTACTTTTACATCATAACAATGAAATTTTATGCTTTCAAACCAATGTTACAAATGTCAACAGCCACTCAATTGCCCCTGCTTCCCTCAAAATCCGAAATTAATCATTTATGAGACATTTAAGCCATTTCCGACCTCCCTCGTATGCTTAATCAGCTGTTAAAAGCGTTATTTGGAGCCCGAACAACAGTAGCATTGATCACACTGCGGTTTGCAGCTCTGTTTATTTCCTGGCATCAAATCAACATAGTTGCAGTACACAACATCTGTGAGCAACAACAATATGAGTGTGTTGTCATGGTTGCGTCAGGAGGGTGTGTCAAAAAGGTTGGGGAAACTTAACAATATATGATGTCTCTCAAACATAGTTACACTGCTGCTCTGTTACCTTTAAAAACAACTTGTGGTTTCTGTGTGTTGCCAAGGTTCCTAATTGTGAAATTACCAATATGTCATGTTTCCTTAGACTTCAATCATCAATACACCACATAAGAGTCATTAGCAGAATAAGTGATTTGGCATTGGCAGAGAAGAGTTGGCAAGTTTTTCATGGATGCCAACATAGTCAACTCTGCTACTCATCCCACAAACGCATTTTCTAACAAATGTGGCACCATTTAAATGGGAAAGAAACAGTTTTTCCCAATGGTGTAAAAATTATAACCCAGAAGCATTCATTGTTCCAACAAAATATAACTAACCAAACGTAAATGTTCTTTCTTTTGTTTTGCTAAGGGTATCATAGGGGCACAGGTAGTTGAGACAGGAATTGTTGTGGAGTTACTCATCATATTAGAATGTTAAGAAAAAAGCAGCACAGCAACATAGTTGTTCGACAGCTCAACAGGTAGGTAATAATTAATCTCTGTCATAAATAACTGTACAAAGACCTTTGATTAAAAAACAAAGCTCACAAAAATTTTATGAGATAATCTTATTTTAAAAAAAATCTAAATCATCATTTTAATTTGAAAAAATCTATTCCAACTTACAAAAACTGAGGTTTCAAACATAAAACCAGTCTGAAGGAGGTTTGACATGTTACCAAAGTAGGAGTGGCCAGCAGATGCACTTTGGACAGAGGGTGTGGCCTTAGTTACACCTGCTGAGTTTCACCTGAGAACTAAATAAGCAAGCTTCCCTGTACTGACACTAGTCTCGAAGGACACTTTTACTTTGGATTATTTCTTCACTTTGAGGTAAATCAGAATGTCAATCTTTTCTGCTCCTGAGTTGACAAAAAAGATCATCATTTCGTTACTATAGAGTGTACTTTCAGTCACTGCTTGGCTGTCCTCTACTAAATAATCATTAATTGTTTGAACAATAAAAAAGTTATAGCTGTTACAGTTTCATTCTGAGGTTCAGAAAAACGATATGCTTGGAATGTCATTTTCCTTTATACCGGCTCTGCTCTCAGGGTTATGATGGAAGCTGGACTCACAAGCATTCAGCTAAGGTTGGCTGTGATGTTTCTTTTTCTGATAACTCGACCAAGGACAGGTGAGTTTCATTTGATATCTGCAGAGTCCATTTGTTGAAGATTTCTCCCTTTTTTTTTTTCTTAAGCACGTGTACTGCCTTAATTATTTGTGAACCTTGAAAATACAGATGATGATGGGTACATGGCAAATTATCTCTCACTGAACAGGTGTTTCCTGGGGTATTGATCTGTGATTCACACAATAGTCGACTCTGATCTGACTGGAGAATCACATCGCTGACAGTCAGTGAACCTGGTACAGACATACAGTGTGGGTGTCTGACAAGCACCTTGCATAACATCCATACCTGTTTTGCCATGGCAAAGGAATAAACAGCTGTGTTCATTTGCAGAGAGACTTTAATGTCCCTAGGAGAGAAATGAGTCTTGGGCCCCCTTCCAAGCTGTCTATTTTCATATGCAAACAACAGAAAAGCCGAAGTAAATGAAACCAACAGTGAGCGTAACATGTACAATATTTTTCAAGTTTTGCAATGAAAAAAAAAAAAATCTTCACGTCTCACCATCTCATCACAGAAACGGTTGACTGCTGTCTCCGTGTTATGAAGCTTTATTGATTCTTCAAGTTCAAATGCAACCTGCCAGTATCACACTGAAATGATGTGTCATCCAGGCCAGTGAGAGAGTGCACAGGATCTGAATATTTGCAATTCTTTGAATTAAGCTTAGTGACTGAGCTTGCTGGCAAACCTCAGCATTGAAAACACATCTTCCTTACAACAACGTTTTACCCAGGGGGGCTTTCACAGTGTAAACACTTGAATGACTAATTTCAGCTTTTAGTTTTTCTCAGCTTCCTTTCATCCCATCTACCATTTACACGCTTTCATGAATTTCTTTGACGCA
The DNA here is from genome assembly GCA_028567055.1 of Leptatherina wallacei. Taxonomy (NCBI): domain Eukaryota; kingdom Metazoa; phylum Chordata; class Actinopteri; order Atheriniformes; family Atherinidae; genus Leptatherina; species Leptatherina wallacei. The sequence continues at coordinate 23,141,984 of JAOXYM010000012.1, read as the reverse complement.
CTTTGTTGCGGTGGCTTTCAGAGTTTTACAGTTGGTATAACGATGAGCTGTGACAGGAGAAAGAAAGCCTGATTTGTGCTTGGTTTAGATATTAAGTTAAGATTTTAAGATCTTAAATTGTAAGAAGACTTTCGGTTTTTTTTTTTTTTTTGAGAATTGAACATTATCAAGATGAATAACTTTGATCTCTTGAAATATGTTGCCACTCCATAATAATCTGCAGTGAATTCTTAAAATACACGACAAGCTTTCATCAATGATTAAAATGCATGGCCATAAATAGTGAGTCAGCTGGGTATGTGTCAGCCCAGAGATGGCTTGTAGCTGCCACTTGTCCAATAAGTTTTTCATGTTTGCTCATCTATGCACTTTTCATCATCATTTACCAATATATTTCTCACAGTTAATCAGCCTCCAGAATTAAATTGAAATATAACTCATTTGAGAAAAAACATATCACTTCGACTTTTTTGTATTCCAGCTTTAAACCCCTCAAATTTTCAGTTTGACTTAAGAGGCCAATTAGTCTCACATCAGCTCTCTTTTTCCACCCTGAGCCTGCTTACGAGCACATCCCAGAGCGTGTATGTCATTAGTTGGGAAGCACATTAAGGCATTTCAGAGTGAAATTAGTTTTCGTCTGTCTTTTCCTGTTTGTCTCTTAACCAGGGTAGATATACCCTGTGTTGAACTGGCATAAAAACTGAAGCGAGAAAGAAATGTATTTTAATAATCATTTTAATTTGACTAGAATTTGTATTTATTTTTGGAATTTCCTCTGTGTGACAGAGGCAATGCAGATAACATCTTCTGGGCCACAAACCATTCAAAGAGCTAAGGGAGAGACAGTCAGCCTGGGATGTACATTCACACCGGGCACACAAGACACAGGAGAGCTGGATATTGAGTGGTCCAACGTCAGCCCGGATATGACACAGAAAGATAAACTGGTAAGTTGAGTGAAGATTTTTCAACAGAGATATGTCCAAGGATGACTTGTAAAGGGGTTGGACACAAGGCTGTAGCATGTATTAAGCATTTACTTCCACTTTGTGTTTGGTGGAAAAACCTGTTCTCTGTTATCACTCAATGCAAATGTTGCATATCAGATCTTATCATATACAGGAGGCCAGATGCACTACAATGACCCCAGCCTCTCCAACAAGATCAAATTTTCAGCAGACCCAAAGCAGGGAGATGCTTCCATCTCCTTCTCTAATGTGCAGCTCTCAGACACAGGCACATACCAGTGTAAAGTCAAAAAGCTGCCTGGTGTCGACATGAGAAAAGTTACTCTGGTGGTAATGGGTGAGGAGGAATTTCTTCTTCTTTTTTTTTTTTACCGGTTTTACCTGTTTATTTTGTCAGTCCTCCTATCCTTTAAAATGTTGCTCTCATTCACATGGAATGTGGCGGCTCCTCCTGTCTGTCTTTCTGTCAGCATACCTATATGTTACACCTCCTGAATGAATAAATGAATAAAAAATGTTAACCTATGCAATTTATGCACCCATTTATTTTCTTTCCTTAGTTCCCCCGTCAGCACCAAAGTGTTGGGTTGAAGGCAGCGAGGAAAAAGGTGGAACGGTCTCCCTACGCTGTAAATCCTCTCAGGGATCCACTCCTCTCAGTTATGTATGGAGAAGAGACAGTGGAGGTGCAATGCCATCCACTGCAACCCAAGGTAAGCAACTCAACATTAACATATCTGCATAATGTTTGGAAGGTCATCTGTTTGAACATTCTTCTTTCCCTCTTGTTTTAATAAGACTCACAGAGTGGCGAGCTCTTGATAAAGAACCATACAGACAGCAACATGGGAATTTATATGTGTGTGGCAAAAAACGCTGTTGGCCAAGCACAGTGCAAATATTCACTGCGTGCATACAACCGTAAGTCAATTCAATTCAATTCAGCTTTATTTGTATAGTGCCAGTTAACACCAAAGTCATCTCACAGCGCTTTACAGACATAAGTCAGTGATATAACCATCATCTGATTTACTGATGAGAACTTTGAACACTTAGATCATGTTTGAAACCCATGTAAGTCTTTTGTTCAAGTTGGAATTTCTGATTTGACAGTCAGGGAGCAGCACTTGTTTGATGTCTGCGTGTCATGTCCTCTCTTCCAGCTACCGATAAAGTGGGCGTCATAGTTGGTGCCGTGATAGGCGCCCTGCTGCTGCTTCTCCTTCTTCTGCTTCTCATCTGGCTTCTAGTCTGCTGCTGCCATAAGAAACGCTACCAGAAGGAGGTTGCAAATGAAATTAGGTATTGCATCAGAGCTAGAGACTATTTCAAGCCTCAGGGAAAAATAAATCTCCGCTCACAGCTTCATGTAAGTGAAACCTGTTTTACTTTGTTTCCCTCAGGGAGGACGCTCAGGCCCCAGAGAGCAGACCCTCCAGCAGGTTCTCCAGTCTGCGTTCAGTGACGGGATACCGCACCCATCATGGGATGCAGTACAACGGCGTGGCCAGTCCCCTGTCGAGTGTCAGCGAAACTGGCCAAATGTACACGGGTGGCAGTGGTAGGCCAACCAGTGAAGGGGACAGGACTGCTTCCCTTAACTATGACCCTCGATATGGATACCCTGTGTAACTGCAAACATGGAGCGACATTTTATAAAGTAAAATTTTAAGCTGAAAACTAATGTAAAGAAGTCTTGGAGTAAAGTGTAAAATGAACAGAAAACAGTGGGAGAGCTGGTGTGGCTCAGACTGGTTGACTATCATGATGCACTGTAGCATATCGCTGCTAAGGTAAACAAGAAGGACTGGTTCTCAAGTCACCATTGCACTCTACTGTTTATTTAAGCTGTCTGTAAAATGTACATAGTACACAAAGTATTTTTATGAAGGTGTTTTTTTTTTGTAAGAGGTGAATATATCAATCATGCTTTTTAAAATACAGTATATATACAATAAAAAATAAAAGTCTAAGGATTCTATTTCTTTGTTTTATTGCTTGATGATATTTGGACTGATTTAAGATTAAAAAATCATTCGAGGCTTTCTTTGTAAATAAAATGATTTAACACTTTACACAAATCGTGAATTTTGTGTGGACTTGGAAAATTAGGTATTTTGGTGAAAAACAGGCACAAGGTTCAAAGCAACTTAATTAGAAAAGAGAATTAATGGAAAAGACTTAAAGAAACATAAAGCTACATTTAAGCATTCTGACCTTAGAGTATCAAAGAAGCCATAATGTCGTTGCTCTTCAATATTCAGAATTTGAGCTGCTCATGAGTCAGACTGCTGGGAGTCTTTTTTGCCTATGATCATTATCTTAGCCTTTGCCCCCTGGGAAATGTTTTTTTCGGAGAAAGAGTCGCAAAATGTGTTGTCTTTCCAGTGTTTTGCGCGAAGCTAGTTATTTATCTGATTCCAAACAGTTGAGGCACTAACCTGTAGCTGACAGCTTCAGCAGGCAGAGTCAGCACTGTGCCTGTAGCACCACTTCTCTTAAAAACACTGCGTGATGCCCTGATATCATATTCAAAATGTGCACATTGAATTAATAAAAAGCAGCTCCAAGTGATTTGGGTTTGTGGGAGAAAAAATGTTTTCCCTTCCCCCCCTCAAAGACACGGTTCATACTGTAGCATTTTCATTGAAACATTTTCCAGCCCCCCACCGCCCACTCACACATAGCTACAACTTACAGTCCACCTCTGCAGTGTTTGTCACCTTTTTGCTTCACAAGGAAATAAACTTGACCCCTGGAGCATCTAGATCTTTTTGTTTGCTTAAAAATGAAATGTTTCAACAACTGCACATCCATCAAGCCTTTTTCTGCTTTTGACAAACATGCAGGAAGCAGGTAAAGAGAAACAATAATGGATCACGAATGCAATTCTTGAAACATTCAAATCTAATCAGTCTGGCAGAGCCCTTAACACGGCTGGCATTTATCAAAATGAGGGAAAATCCATCTAGGTTTAGAATCAAAAGAGTTCTCAAGAAATTGTGCAAAAAAGTTGAATGAGTCTTCACAATATGACTCTGGATTGTTTTATATATCTTTAAAACATGGTGCTGTTTTTTTAGGAAATGTGTCACTTATGTTAACTACTTATGTAGAAAGCCCCTCTCCAAGAAGTCAGGAAAGACATTCAAAATAGACGTCTGACAAGATGCAAAAACAGGTTACAATAATTCAGAAAAAATAAATCCCACATGTCATCTGGAGCCTTTAAAAATCACCCATAGAATATTGAAATTAATAAATGTATTGATTGTGAAAAAGATAGGTTCACTTCAAAGTTGATACCAGTCCCCCAGGCACAGTACGTGTGACTGGGGGACTGCAGGTCTGACACTGTGGCCTGCAGCACAGGAGCACCTCAGGGAACTGTGCTCTCTCCAGTCCTGTTCACAAACTGGTGAGGAAGCCGGGTTCAGTCGTTGGCTCACAGCTGGACAGTCTAACATCAGTGGCAGAGCGACGGACACTGAATAGACTCTTGTCCATCATGGACAACCCTAACCATCCACTGCACAGCACCATCTCCAGGCAGAGGAGCAGCTTCGGTGACAGACTGCTGTCATTTACGTGCTCCACTGAAAGGCTCAGGAAATCATTCCTCCCCGACGCCATGCGGCTCGTCAACATCTCACGGGGGCGTCGATAAGAAAGTCACAGACATAAGACCCTTTCAAATATACTTTAAGCACAGGCACTTTATCACACACATACACACATCTCTATGACGGACTATATGATTGCTGCCATAGCTTATTTAATTTTTTATCTTATTTTATCTTTCCTTTTAACTTGTGTGAATCTTTGTATTAATTCTTGACTTAATTTTATGTCTTGTCAAGCTGCTGGGAATCTGAATTTCTCTTGGGAGATTAATAAAGTATCTATCATCATCATCATCAGTAACATGTTTCTAAAAAGTTGGGATACTGTGTTGCATAACCTCGTCTATAAGAATCTAAGAAGGGAGTTCTGAAAGCAACATGTTTTTCCAATCTTGCTTGATAAAGCAACATGATCATTAGGATTCTCCTTGCTCTGCTTTGCACTGGTAAATTGAATTAGACATGAAATGTAAATAGGCATCTTGTTGAAAGTCTGTCCACAAAGTTGGCGCCCTGTGCACAAACTACAGTAATAAGGTGTTGCATAACCTGAAGGTGATCTTAAGGTGATCTGCTTTTCTTATCAGGTAAATGGGCCTGCTGCTGGTCTGAGGTTTGTAAATATGAGGCACTGCTGCAGGAATAACCATTTGCATGTGGTGTGAGGTAGATTGTGGCTCGTGGGCTTTTTCAGCTGTCATGCTGCACTGACAGACATACAGTAAAGACCATAACAAACATGGAACCTGCCAAACCTGAGTCAATGTAAATCTTGCTCCACCACTTCCTGTGGTCATATGTGATGCAAATCTAATGCTTATGTATAAATCCCTGAGAGGGAACACTTATTTCCAAGGGATCCACCTTGTTGTCTGCATTTTGCACATGGTTCCTGGAGGTACTTAATTTTTTAAACCAAAAAAGCATTGACTCCGGGAGTGCATTGTGATTATTAGCAGACAAAAGGAAAGTAAGCCGAGACTGTCAGTGGGATTCACAGGGAAAAGAAGCCTCATCTGATCCAAAGGACCTTCATTTGAGGTAAAAAAAAAAAAAAAAAAAAAAAAAAAAAAAGATTATCTTAATCACTCTAACCTTTTTATTTAAACTTAATTTTTCCATTTGACCACCTAAATTTCAGTTTTCACATATTTTTTGTCCATATAAGAACACTTTACCTAAACTCATTCGTATCTGTTTTATGTATTTCAAAAGCTAAATGTGTGAATGTTTTCCTCAGGCCCCAAGGACAAACTGTGACCAATTCCATTATGTGACACAAATGAAGAATCATCTGGTTTGGAGTTTCTATGATTTTCTTTTCTCTTAATTTTGCCTTCTCGTCATCTCTTTGAACGCACCGAAGACAGGCCGCTTCAGAACCTCACACAGCTTGCAGAGTTTGATACAGAAAAATATCAAATTATTCTCAGAAGTTTGCGCTGCACATGTGTTTGGAGTAAAAATTATCATCATGTTAGGAGAGACTAAATTGGCCATATGGGCCTTGACAGGCCTGTTGGCCGTCACAACTGTTTTCTTTAATGTCTATGTCTTTTTGACGAGTCTGTGGAACAAGAAAGAGAAAAAACAGCGGGGTCCCAGCGATACGATCATCATGGCTCTCACAGTGGCTGATGTAACTCACCAGCTGGTGTGTTACGTCTGGATGACTATGGATGAAGTGGATACTAAATGCCGTGTGGCTAGGATGTTTTACACCGTCTTGCTGCTGCTTGTTTTCAGTTTCAAGTTCACCATCATATGGGACACCAGCTTTCTCACTTTCTACTACAGCATTAAGCTGGTCAGCACTCCCAATCATTGCTACACACAGATCCAGGCCATCATCCTCAAGCATGTGACCTTAGGGGTTGTACTCATCCCTCTGTGCGGCCTGGCCACCTGCATGCCGATGCTTGTCGTGTTTCACCCCAACAACGTCACACATGTGAACATGGACTGTGGGGTTTTAATGCCCAACACCAACTCCGGCAAAGTTTACGATGTCCTTTATCTGCTCCTCTCTGACGTGGTGCCAGGGTTCATCATGCTCAAGTGCTGCATCTCCATCTCCGTCCACCTGGCCATCCATCTCCGGCAAATGAAAGCCAGCACCAACGGTGCTCACGTCCCAAAGCTCGGCACTCAGATAAGAGTGATCAAGATGGCTCTGTTACTAGTGGCCAACTTCCTCATCTTCCTCATAGTTGATCTGTACGAGAACTATCAGATAGTGGTGAACCAAAAAAATTCTATGGGGGTCACATTCTTTGTTACGTCAATCTACACAACTGTCACAGCCATTGTACTCATCTACGGTAAAAAGACTCTTTGCAAAGCTCTGATACATGACTTTAATGCCTGTGTGGACCAATTTCCATGTATGTCTTGTATGAAGGTGCCTGAACATAAGCCTACACCTACACACTCAGTTAAAAACTGAAAGGTCAAATCACTTTGTCCTGCAAGCCTTTCTTTAGGATCATCTCCAGTAGTCATTATCATAAACTATTTTTCAAAAATTGTGGGTTTTTTTTCTCTTTTCCTTTGTGCTAGCAATTTCAGCAATACCTAACATCCTGCTGTATCATCAGTAAAATACTTTAGCTGTGTTAGCTTGTTAGAGCAGGAAAGGTAGAGCTGTTTAAGTGATACATACAGTGCCCAGGTAACCAGCATGCCATGCAAATCACAACCTTATCAGACTGCACCTGATGAATAGCAATATTTCAGCAGAACAAACAATAGTCTGCTCTGCAAAATATGTCTCCGAGCATGGTTGCCTGGACATGATGCAAGTGTGTGCCCATCTAAAATGTTAAAAAATGCATGCGACTGTAGTGAGAGTACAGAGCATATTAATAAAACAAGACTGAACAAACAACCTGAATTTTTATTTCATGACAGAGGTTTTGAGAGTGTTTTTCTCAACCAGGTTTCAGACGGCTGCAGCAGCACATGGGGACCTCGGTGCCGGGCTTGTTGCTGGAAGGATGCCAGGCCGAGCACCTACCTGCACCTTTTTTAGTGGGAAAACATAAAACAGGCTGAGGAAAAGTATTTCCTCTGCCCGTTTGTAACAAAGGGTGTGTGTGTGTGTGTGTGTGTGTGTCTGCAGTTTGCAAGTGTCAGGTGTCACTGTTGTAGCTGTAAACTGTGCGTGTGGCGTGAAGCTGGACATTCCTTAAAAGTGCACTCATGCCCAACAAACCTACCCTGAGTAAACAGAGGTTTGAAAAAAAGAAATGCAGCAGACTTCTTTGTGATGCTACATTAGCTCACACCCTCTGGCACCACCTAGTGAGGTTCAAAGCCGAGATACAATAGAGCGGCTAATCCCACTACACGCAGAGGCTTTGGATCCCTCCAGCAGATAAGTGGACAAAGCAAAAAAGGACATATTTTTCTTTGATGCAGAAGAATTAAGGCATGCCAAGGCCTGGGCCTCCATCACTGCTATCTTCCTATAACTGCTGGAAGGAGTCAGGCTCAACATAACGGAGGGTAAGATAGCTCAATATGGTCAATATTGCCATCAGTAAAAAAAAAAAAAAAAAAAAAAAATTCTCTAGGATTTTTTTTTTATGTTAAATTGTTGACAAATCAGAATTTAAATGAGTTAAAACACACACAAGTATATAGTTAGTTAAGAAGGTAGTATTAATTACAAAATGTATTGTTCTGGATGGTCGTTTGCTAATAGATTAAACATTCATTGGTAGTTTTCGTGCATTGCTTATGATAGACGATAAATACACAAGTATTTATCAATTATACATACAAACCTCAGAAAAGTTGGAAAAATAAAAAGGTATTAAAATCTTTGAACATTATTTTGCTTAAGTGTTTGAAACTTTATTAAACAAACATGCAACAAAAGTTCAAAGAAATAATTGTCAGTTACTTTAGCAACTAAATTAATTTTTTTTGGAAAATATAAACAACTTGCATAGTATATCCTGATTTTGGTGCGATTTTCCTGCATCATATGTGTCCTCCATTTCCAGATGTGAATACCTAAAGTACCATACCACATAGGAAGCTGAAATTTGGTATGGTAATACATCTCCACCTACTCTCACGGGGCATGCCAGCCCCTCAATTGTATGCATTTGTTCCAAATCTGTGGAAATCTGTGATTGGATATTTGACGTTTTTAACTTCTTTTTCTACAAAGAGCACCTTTAAAAACAACAGTAGCCTACATGTTTTACATAAACCTCACAAAAACCATTAAAATGCCAAGTATGATATAGTAAAGAGAGAAGAATATTATGTCTCGAGTGAAGTTTTAAAATGCATAAGAGTGGGACTCAATTATGTGGAGCTTAAAAATGGAAAGTTAACAGTTATAGTAAATGTTAAGTTTTGATTCACATCTCTTTCCACCGGCCGAAAGTGGTCAAAATGTTAGCAGGTCTAAATAAAATGAAGGTGAAGTTCAAAGAGAAAATGACTGCTTGAACTGGTGAAAAAGTATAATCAAATGAAAAAGGGAGCACACAGTCCAGACACTGGCTGCAAGCAAAAAGTAGCATGCCCAAAACTGTGCTTTAATCTTTTATATACGGAAAATTTATTTAATTATTTTCTGCAAAAACTTCCTTTGAGGAAGAGCTTTCAGATGTCTCTAAAAAAAAAAAATCTGTCTAAGATGTTGTGGAATATAAGAATGAAGAAGAATAACAATCAAAATCTAAAGCAACTCAATCGAAGTATCTTGCTCGGAAGTATATAAATCGAGATGATGCAATTAGTAATGTCCAATTTTTGGGAAAGTTTGGAACATTGTGGAAAAACTGAACGTTTTTCACCGAGTATTGGTTGAATTTAATGGAAACTGTGTGTGTTGGAGACAGGAGAACAATAGAAAAACTCAAGGTTAGCCAAAGATGTGCCACTGGCACTGAGAGTAGGTTGAAAGGACACCTCTAGTGGAAATGAAAGAAACAATACTGGTATGATTAATGTCCTATCAGTTTAATAAGAAGCTGTAAATATATTACATTATGGCAATGTTTCTATGGAGATGTTCCTGAGCATACAACTTGAGTTGGCAGTTACAACACTGCTCTCTCTGCATGACTGAACATCACTACAAATGTTCATTGCTCCCGAGACCTGCCGGCATACTGATAGCCTGTACCTCACTATCTGACAGGAGGGAACAGGCCATTAACAATCCAGATTAGCAAGACCAGAACCCATCACACAACCGCCATAAACATCTTATAAACCCCTCCCTGCAGATGGTCTCCACAGATAATAACCTCTCAGCTCATGCATCACTTTGAGCAACAGCAGCATCATTTACCTACATCTATCGCAATTGTATTTGAAATGCATAAATCACAAGTTTTATATCAGCTTGTTAGATGTTTTGAGCTTGAATGCATAATTTGTCATGCTATCAGCATCCAAATGACTGTGTGAGTGCAGTGTTCAACTGAGAACAGAGTAATCCATGTCCTCTGTTGACAGAATTACAGTGAAGTAATGAAGATAATGCCTTTCTCAAACAAATATCAGGTCAATGTCATCACACAAAGGAAGGAAAAAGGGGGAAAAAGTCTTTATTTTGCTTCAGTCAACAACGTCTTGTTCATACAAAAAATATCCAGAGGCATTATTTGAAAATATTTCTCTAATGTTGGTTAAGAAAAATCTGTACTGTACAATGACATCAATCCCTTGTAAAACAATTAAAATTTAAAAATAAACCTCAAATACTGACATCAACTCAATTTGATCAGTCTTAAAATATCATGCATGCATAGCAATCTGAAGGCACATAAATTTGGATCTCTTATTAAAAAAAAATACAAAGTACAGTGCAAAGTAAAGCTGTATGCTGAAAGTGTATTAAAATGACTTTTGCATTAAAAAATAAACTTTCTCTGTACAGCCTGGGTGTGTAAATCTATTTTTTTTTAAAGTCAATAGTTAGCAAAGATCCAAATTTAAATGAGCAAAACCCACCTGAACATGAAGCTAAATTGAACTTAAGTAACAATAAGAATCTACCTTACTTTGCTCTGTTATGGCCCAATTCAACATATGAAAAGGCACTGTTATGTCTCTACTGCAAGTATGTACTTGAAGCCTAAAGCAGGATAGCTTAGCTTAAATACCAGAAACGGCTAGTTTGGCATTGTTAGTTGGCAGAAGAATCAGCCAATCGGTGCTCAGATGCTACCCTTTACAAAAAGATTAACTTAGCTTTAACAGAAAGTAGTGTGATGGACTACTCCTCTGCTACCTTGAACCATTATTCTTTAGGAGTATTGAGTGGTTCTCTGGCAGCCACACATAACCTTTGTGCTGTAAAACAAAGGATTATCACTTTGTTTCACTTTTACGACAATAAAGAAATAGACTAGTTGTTTCTTCCAGTTATTGATGCAAGGCTCAGCTATACTGTTGGCTTCAGCGACATATTTACTCTACAAATACAAAATGGGAAGACGGGTATCAATTATTTCTTGATATGTACGATACACAAAAACAAAATGAAAGAAACAACAACAAAACAAAAATATGTATTCTCCAAAATATAGAACCAATTCCTTAAAGGAAAATTGTACCTCCACTGAAGATAAATTTAGGAAGCATCAGTTACAGCATTGAGTTCATCATAAACAACAAAACAAATGCAGAATCTGCACCACATTCAATAATGCCATCCAGTGTTACTGAAACCTTGTGGTTTTAGAAAATTGTTTTGGTCATAAAACAACTAAACACAATCAACAAACATAAAACAAGTACATTGTAAACTAACAGTTACATTCTGTACATTATATTCCCTGCTCTTAATCAAGTTTTACATTTATGTAATGCACCTTTTTCCTGAACATATGGAATGCTGTTAAATAGCCAGGGGAAGGAATGAGTCATCCAGTGTCTCTCCATATGCACATAAAAATAAAACATGACTTTGCAACATAGTTCTTTCCTTTTCCCTGCCATTTATTTTTAAAAACGACCTTATAGTGACTCATTTTCAAAGAATGACTTTCATTACCTTATAAAGCAAAGAATCTAAGACCGTACCTAAAATGTACCATGAAAAAGAAAAAAAAAAACAACTGATCCATCCCTGCAAAGCAACATCTTCTTAAATCATCCTTTCACTTTAACAGCAAAATTACTACTAAAATTTAAGAGCAGATGACTGCTCGGAGTTCTAAGTAACCTGAATCGGAAGGAAATTATTGGTGCAGAAATTCCTGCAATCTGTACAACATTCCAACTATCTGTACCCTACTGTGGTATTTCCACAATGCCACAAATGAAAGTGTGCTTTAATCACAGTCAAATCAGAAAATTAGTGAAACTTCCAGGTCTGTGCGTAGGTGTAACCTTACTGGGGGGTGTTGTCATACGAGGGAAACATTGACTTTCGAGTCTTTGGAGGCGGTGGGGGAGGCTTGCTCTCAATTTTCATTGGTAATGGAGGAGTGAACTGTAGAGAAAGAGAGGGGAGAGCGTGTGTTAAATAAAAATAAAAACAGAATATTTTAACGTTTACTTGTCATTAAATATGCATCAAGGAAGGGTTGTTATTTTCTCTGAGCAGATTTACCTCTGAAGAGAACCCGGGGTTGTCAATCTCATGCGGGTGTTTCTTCGGAGGCATGGGTGGGGGAGTCCCTGGGGTGTCAATAGTATTGGCATCATTGTCACTGAGAAGTGATGAATAACCTAGCACGAGGGAGAGGAAATAAAAGCTTTTCAGATTGCATGCTTCTGTGAGTATGCCTGACCTGATTAGGTCTACAGACTAGAATGTGCTTACAGACACAGACAGTCTGCAAGAAATTCCTCCTTTTTTGTGTGAAAGAAACAACTTTTCAGAAAAAACAAGGTGCTGGCATGTGACGTGGTGTTTGTTAGAACCAGAATACTTTGCTACATACTGGAACTGCGTGGTGTGTTTGGAGTGTGTGGAGAGGCAGGGAGTGGGCTGAGTGGGTTAGACAGGCTGAGCTGGGATGAAACACCCTGGAACAGGGAAAGGGTGAGCCGTCGGTCTCCCAACTGTAAACTTTTAGGTCTCTGTTGCTTCTCTGGATGAGTCTGGAATAAAGACAAAAAACACAGAAAATATATATACACACAATATATATATATATATAT
>JAOXYM010000012.1:23104370-23127720 GCA_028567055.1 Leptatherina wallacei | reverse complement strand
ACATATATATATATATATATATGTATAAACTTCCATGTAACACAAAGCTGCTCAATGGAACTGCTCACAATTCACTGGGGAATAACAAAAAGCTTTATATTAAATTGATATGGTCTTGTAAGCAACTTAGAATAATTGCCTGAGGGAAAAAAGCAGAATGAGCAGAAGAAAATACATCTTCTTTAACTTTTAAGGTACTATACACTGTAACTCCATAGATCGGACACACTTTCCCATTGGATTTCATGGGAAAGTGTGGCCAAACATTTGTTTGAACATGGTAAAATAAATGAATCATTTAATTGATAAAACAAAGTAAAAATCATGCTCTTAGTGGATCTTGAAAATACCACAAGACATATTAGACAGTGCCATTATTTATTTAACAAAACACTAAAAAAACGAAGTGAAAATGCAGAAGCAGTGTGTAGAAAAAGTTAAGTATTCCCCTTGACTCAGTAGCATGCAGAACCAACTTGAGCACCAGTACTTTGATGTAATCACTTTCTGCATGATACATCATGTATAATGTATTTTATCATTGTGGAGGAAATTTGGACCAATGGCTATTGAATGTTACTTCAGTTATTTTACTTACATCTCTTTTAAATGTGAGAATAAAACCACAGCATTCCATTAAAATTTAGGTCTAGACTTTGACTTGCAATGCCTTGATTCTTTTATTTTCGGCCATTCTGTGATAGATTTGTTAATATGTTTGGAATTATTTGTTGATGATGATGATGGCTTTCTCTGGACAACTTTTCCATTAAGCCACACTTATTTTTTCTCTTCCTAAATGAACTTTTTTCACAAAGATTAACACTTAACATAGAGTGAGGCCTGTAAAGTCTGAGATGTAACTTTTCAGGTTTTTTATTTTTTTGGCAGTTGCAATGTACAATCTTAGTTTGGTAATGGCCTTACAAACCTTCTCAGATTGATTATTGCTGATGTTTTAACTCTTTGGCATTGTGTGAACACATAAATAAATGCTCCAGATCAACAAAAACATCTGCTTTATAGACACGCTGAAACTCACCGATGATCGCATTCACCTAAGTTTAAGACCTGGTGATGACCAGAAGATTTTTATCATGTCCTACCAGACAAAGCCTTAAAACTGGAAGAGGTAGTACCTTCTTAGTCGTTTGACTAAATCAGATAAATAAATAAATCAATGTTTGCACATAAGGCTTACTTCATCTGCATCTGACTGTGTCTCCAGAAGAACTTGAGATTTGCTCATGCTCCACTCCTTCCTGTTCTTTCGAGCGATCCTGTTGTCCTCCTCGGAGCGAGATAGAACAGACGCCCTGTGATCGCTGGGACGGGACAACAATGAACTGCTTGTGAATGACCAGAGGTAGAGAAAAAGATGCAGAAAGATATACAATGAGAAGGAAATTTGCTCTCGTTTGATATCAGCTGAATTTTAAATCGAGACAGGGTGGAAAGGAAGTAGGAAGAGTATGCAGGGACTGACTCTGTGGATGCAGAGCCGCTGGAGAGGCCTGAGGAGCCATTGGAGAGGGTTGAGACGGTGGACATGCGACGCAGGGTGGAAGACAGGATGTAGGGCATCACCACCGAGCCCACGCGACTTTTCTTCTTTTCAGTCAGAGAGCCGGGCTGGGACATACAAATGGGATTAAGCATCATTGGGGAATCTTGGCAGGGAAGGAGCAGAATGACAAGCAAAGCATAGGTCGTAATTGCCTGGCTAAAGGAAGATTTATGGTCCTGCACTAATATAATGTACACTCTGCTTCGATTGAGAAGCATTTGATAGGAAGGCAAGAGGGCCAATAGCTAGAGTTGGCACCCTCTTACATTAAATTGAGTTTGCGGTTGGCAACGCACCAAGGTTATGACGCCATAATGCTTCTCCACTTTTTCCCGAAGGTCCTGGAAGCAAGTGACTAGACGGTTGTGTAAGGGCTTCAGCTGCTCTGTAGCTTTCTCCCCATGGATGCGAATTCCATCTGCCAAAAGAGGGATCTGGGAGGGGTGGAGAGGTGTCAAGGGCTCAAGCGTTGCAGAAATGTAAGCTGCTTGAGGTAAGCGTCAATGATGGTGGAAGGATTTACCTGCAGGGCAATAAGATGTTTAAGGACCTCAATGCGTTCGTGGTCACCTGGGTGCTCTTGAATGTATGTGTCTGTAAAGAATGCCTGCAAAAGATGAGAAACGGATGACAACTCGACAGTATTTTAAGCACACTCACTTGAAATGTAGCTACCAGCAACAGTGAACAGGCTTCCACAGTGTTTCAAAGAGTCCACAGTGAAAAATAAATTTGTAGCTCATACACAAGGCCAGCCAGAAATTCTGCCAACGATAAAAAGGTTTACACAGAGACTTATTTATCTATGTTTCAAGCTGTGAGATCTTTCTTCTTACTAGAGTAATGTTTTAACACATTCTCTCCTAAACCAGATTCAGTCAGCACCTAAAACAAAATAGATAAATATATAACTTAGTAAAACCATGCAGACTGAAAACACTGACACGAAAAATAAATGATTTGTTGAGTTGCTGTGTGCTTTTTAGTTTGTAGTATTGACTGCCCGAGCCTTATGAATAACAGAATGGCTTAGACTGTTTGACTGTGAGCTCTGACTATGATTCTATTCACTATTAAGTGAAATTAAGTGAAATTAAATCATGTAAATAAATACATCATTAAAGTAAGGAATAAATAAATTAATGAAATTCCCTTCATTTAAATGTTTGATATAACAATCTGTTTCATTTACATTATACACAGCATCCCACAGTTTACAAGTGGGGTTATAAAGTGGCCAAATTAATTAATGGCAATCAAAAGCATGTTTCTTTGTTCACTGTTTTATATCACAAGTAAGCACTATCAACTCCTTCAATTCTGAAGTAAAGTAAACTTTTGGCTGCTGTTGTGAATTTGATTGTCGACACTCAAACAAAACAAAACAAAAAAAAAGTTTTAACATACCTCTTAAGAGGTACAGCAAATGCAGTATGATTACACGTTGAAGTTGGGTGAAGATAAAGATGAGGAAGCTAGGTTTTTCTCTTAATTTTTTTGAGCTGGACAGTAGTGTAAAAGTCCACTGCAAATTTGAGTCTCTTACTGAAAGATATTTTCAAACATAGACCAGTTAAAACTAAGCAACAGGGTTGTGTTTTTTGTGAATTTTAAAGTTGGTAGTGACTGCAAAAGCCCAAATATATGCTCACAAGTATATGAATAGGGATTTTTAATGGGATTTTATTATAAATGGCATTCGGTAGTTTTTCGTCCAGTTGGACGAAGGGAATTCTAAATTTCCAATTTGTTATCGAATGCAACAGCACTCTGCCATTATGAAACCATTATTATTTAAACTTTATCAATTTAAACAGTACTTGACAATAGCCTCCAAAAACATAAACAGTGGGGAACACTTACTGAAGCACAGGATTTAACATGTTTAACCCCTCAACACCTACATTTATTTACAATTATATAAAATAAATTAATTGAAATAATTGATTAATAATATAAAATAAATACATAAATAATAGTAAATAAAATTATTCAATAAAATAAAATAATTTGATATTAAAAAAAAATTGTAATAGTCCAGAAGCGTTTTGGCACAAAGATAAGGCAATAGGCATTCATGTCTATGTATCTTGGTTGTCCTGTAGGGGTTCCTCACGGTTCTATTCTTGGACCACGCTTATTTACATTGTACATTATTGTTTTTCTCTAATATTTGCCACAGTTATATTTTAATTCAGATGCCAAAATATCTATTCTTTAATGCTTAAAGATGCAAGGAATTAAGTTCACAATTGGCTTTTTAAATCACGTCTCTCCTTGAATGTACAATATTTTATCTGTGTGTAATACGTTCACAAAGCAACCAGAAGTTGTGCCACATTTAAATATTTTTTTCTGAGGGGAGGACTAAACCATGTGAAAGTGTTTAATCTACTTGTGGTTGTACTGGACTCTTTTATTTTTTATTTTGGCAAAGATTTGTTTATATCCTATATTTTAATGCCACATTGAATATTGTATTATATGTTTGTCATTTACAGAAATAACAAATCTCAATATAATAAAATCACTAAGGAAAGCTATAAAATTACATGAACAAGAAACCCTTTTCATTTAATCATTCTAAAATCTTAAAAATATAATAGTCTTTGTTATAATAATTTTATTAATCTGAAATGTTCTTGTTTTATTTTTTAGATTCTATATGGACCTGCTGTTTCTCCTTTAAATGACTGCAATACTCATTCCACCACAAGTCAAGGACCTTGGTACCACAGGTTCCCAGTTTAGCTGTATCACATTTAGACCAGCTGAGCTGACAGGAAAAGGAAATCAGTTCTGAAATAGTCTACCTACAGCTTTAAAAGTCTTTTACAAACTCCATCTTTAGAGCTCATCTCAAACAATGGTTAAAGAAACATCAAACTTGTGATTGTTTTTTAACTTTTTTGTTTTGTTTAACTTTTGTTTTTGTATTTCATCTGTAATTGCATGGTCCTGTGATTTTTCTTAATTGCCCTGGAACTATAGATGGAAATTCACATTTTTGTTCAAATTTGTCACATTTACATCATGTCTTTTTTTTTACTGATGTCCATTACCCTGCATTTACCCAAATAATTAATTAATAAATAAATAAAATGTGACTGAACTGTCTTGAGCCAGTTTATCACTTGTAACAATACTGACAGGTCAGTAAAATTGTCCTGATCCAAACTAAAAATGATGAATTTGCCTGTCAAGTAAGTTTAGTGTGTGTTGATGTGAGCTCTGAGCCCATTTACAGTATGCACCCTGTTTGACTACTGATCTTAAAAGAAGCGGTCCTTGTTTAAGAAAAAGGTGAAGCAGATGATGTAAAGGTTTAAACTCATGGCTGATAAGAGCAAAGTGATACTGTGTCTGGTATTTTAACCAAAACATACCATACATTCACTCTTTCTTCAGGACATTTTATCAACAAGTGAAAAAAGGAAAAAATCTGTCTCCTTTTAACTAAAATTACTCCCTCTGTATTGTATGCTGTATGCCTCTACTAACCTGTAAACTTGCTTTTCAGTGTCAGTCAGCCTGACCTTTTAAATGCAAAATGTCATCACATCATAGCTTTATCCAACTAGACACTTGCATGACATAATTAACTTGTGAACTCTTTAACAGTGGCCAATTGTGTGTTTTGAAAGGTCAAAGTGATGTTGGCCTTTGACAATCAAAGTCCAAGTGGACTGTTGTGACAAATCTCAACATTTTCCCTCAAAGGTTTTCCTGAAACACTGTGTTCAAAATAATCGGCCAAATGTGTGCACAAAATGAAAAAATTATGCGTCTGGTCACTAGAGACACAAGACCTGTACGCTGCAGTGAAACTGTCATATTAAATCACAAAGTTGAACCTTCTCATAGTTGGAGAAGCCACCCATAACAGCGGGGTCAACAATGCCGCTGAGCATCATGGACAGGGGGTTGATGGACAGTGAGCGATCACAGGCCTGCTGCTGCACGAGGTTACTCAGCTTTTCATTGGCCATCTCCATGGTTTCTATGGCGTTCTCCAAAGGACTGATCTCCTCCTGCCAACAGGACAGTAATTATATGAAGCATAATGTATGAGCAAGGAAAAAACCATCGTAAAACACAAATTTAGCGTGGAGTCGACTTCTTACCACTGAGACAGATTTGACTTCAAACCACTTGAGAATCCCTGGGAAGCGATAGGCAGTGATAAAAGTTGTTCTCTCAATCCACATCGTCTGAGGCAGAAAAATCAATCAAATAGTCAAGGGTGACATTTCCATGTCTTTATTCATTTTCAAAGTGATTTTTCTTAACGAAACAAGTTCATTGTGTTTTAGTAAATTTTAGAAGTCCTCACTGCAAATTCGTTGTCTGGGTCCTTTTCACCTTTCAGGAAGCGCCTGGAGTACTGGAACTGGTCCACCTCATTGGTTCTGTAATAGCTGCAAGAGAACAGAAAAGGACAGCAATGAGTTAGGACTTTGCCCGGAGAACCATAAATCTCTTGGATATTCACAAGAGAATAAATCAGCGTTTAAGTGCTGTGTTACACACTTTAATATCTGCTCTGGAACCCCCTTGTCTTTAAACTGGTGTGGCACAGTGAAAACTGGCTTGACAGTAAAGCACTGGATGTCTGTCAAGTTCAGCTAAGGAGACAAACAAAAACAACAACAAAAAGCAGAAATGACAACAATTTACTCAGTCTTTTTTTTGTTTTTTTTTGTTAATTGTTTAATTGTGAGGCTACATGTAGGCACTGAGTTCACTTTTTATATGAACCAAATTAGAGTGATATTTCTGGAATGGAAATGGAAATGATAAGCATGGTTACCATGGTAAATACCATTTTAACACATTAACATGTGCTTATAAGATTTAATTATTGGAACTAAAAATGTCAGAATTGCAGAATTTGAACGGAAACACTGTTGATAGCTAATCTAAAACCTTAACAACAAGCAGCTTTCAAGCAGCTCATCAAAGGATACGCTGTCCAAGTGAGTTGCTGATGTCGTCCCCAGGTGGCGCTGTGCTGGTCATCCGGACTGCATTTGGAAACTGAGAGAGCAGCTTTAAACTGAAGTCTTCCAGCCACTCGTACTCTTTGCCTCGATGGATAAACATCTTGTTCTAAAGCCAACAAATTTAATTGTCTGACACTGAATTAAAGCATATAAAAAACTAGAATTGCAACCAAGGTTGACTTACATCATTTATGAAAGGTTAATATGCGATGACAATTCTGAACTCATACGGACATTCTCTTGCGACATCAAAAAGGCAATAACCTTTATCGAGATTATTGCACATTGCCCCAAGAAATATTTCAAAATGCCAGCTCATTACGTAAGCACAGCAACATGAGGGTTTCTCTAAGTATCAATTTATTGAAATAGGTAATCTTTTCCGTACCCTGAGGAAAGAAGGAAATCCGAGTCCATAATATCCAACTGCAAAGTACTCTGGCTGTGGCCGCATTGCATGCATTATGTTTTCATAGAACTCAGCTTGTTTTTTCTGTAACAGAGGATGAAAAAAGATGGTATGGCTGCAGTACATAATACAGTATGTTGCAATAAAGCTGTTAATTGTTATAAAATCAGATCATTATGATAATAATAATTTCTTTAAATTCCTTTGAAGCAGTTTTAAAAACATACTAGGAGCCAAATTGAGCTTAATGTTTAAAAGGAGAATACACAGAAGGCACTAAGATTATAACAATGGCAGTTTTAGTACAGCTATTTCCATATCAGTTATATGTTATAAATATGTTTGAATTACTGAGAACATGTCCTCTTACCAGCAGCTGGCTCAGCTCCATGAAGTCAAACATGTGGCTTTCGTGCATCTTAGCAAGCTGTTTGCCCAGCTCAATGGCCTTCTCCCACATCTGTGAAGATCCATGAAGCAATCAGTTAAGAGGGGAACAGTGCACAGAACAGAACATGTGAAAATAGGACGACTAATTTGAAGTTTCTATCTCCATCACTGCTGTTCTTAATGAACCAACACCTCATAACTTTGGGATAACAGATGATATAAAGCACGGGATAGGAGAGATTTAGTTGCATTTTTCTATGTGTTTGAGGACAGCATGCCCAAAGATTGTAATAAAATGTGGAAATATGACATAAGTTTTATAACTTCCTCATTTAACTTATAAAAAGAAGATAAGCTTGTGTAACATCCAAACAAGTTTTAATATGCGTTATGCATTATGTGAACCCGACATGCAGATCAGTTAAAATCACCTTGCCCTTGTCCAAGTAACATATGATCTCCTGGAAAAGCCTCTCTTTCAGCTCCTGCTGGGTCCACACATGCTCCCCGTCTCGAGGTATCAGGTGAGGTGCGCAAGGTTTGTCCGACCACTGGGGAAGGAAATGACCACCCGGAAGCACGGTCATATAGGGAAATGGTTTAATACTCAAAATAAAGATAAAAATATGATTTTGTTCTGAAGAAAGCTATGCTAAATGTATATAAGACCTCCAGTAATTCAGCATGTAGCAGCAGAGTATAGGCAGCCTCTGTGTAGTTCTCACAGTCCAGGTGTAAATCTCGCAGCTTGTACAAGTACCTGGTTACAACAACAAAGCAGTTAAACACAACTAGCTCACGGGGCCAGAAAAAAAAAAAGGCTCTGGATTTCCTTCTAACTCACCGTATGTAAATGTCCTCCCTCTTTTTTTCTTTGTAGAAGTTCTGTAAGGGAAAAAAAAGAAGCGTTGTGATGTCACATTCATAATAATTACTTATCTAAAGCAGTTCATGATTAATTGCTTTACGGACGTGCACAAATAGGGCTTTTCTCCCCGGTAAATAGAGGCTAAAAGGCATTAAGCATACCAGCACATTGACGGTGCAGCTCATGCGGTGCTCGGGGCTTTCGTCATGTGTGATGGTGCGGTAGGCCAGGAGATTCTTCAGCTGGCTGCTCAGAAGTAGAGCCAGTTCCTCTCCTGACTGGGACAGGTATCTGTGGCGTCTACAATGCTCTAGTAATCTGCACATGCAAACACATATCCATCTTAGACGACAACCATAGACCACGCTCCAGCTCTAAAGGGTCATTCTAGTTTATCAGTATGTCAAATTATATCTGAAACACACTTGTTTTGTTAATGGTTTCAAATCATGCATTGTGTGGTCAAGGGGTTTTTCTATTGATTATAGAGATAGCCCATGAATCTAACTCTCAGGATGAGGATTTTATTCACCCTTGTTGTATGTCAAAAACAATTCTATGTGTATTCCCTACTAGACTGCACAATAATTTTGCTTAGTGTGTTGTCCTACTTAAACAACTTTCAGAAATATTTTCCGTTTGATCTGCTCCACTCCCTTACGTTTTCTCCAGCAGGACTTTGTACTGCTCATCCCCTCGGCCTCCCTCTACCTCTTGATCCAATTTTGTGATCAACTCATTCTCAAACTGCAAAGATAAGAGGGAAGTAAGGCAAAAAAGAATAGATGATCATAGGGTCACAAGTGTTATATTTAGCCAGAAGCAGTTTTAGTCAAATTCAAATAAGAAGCGTTGAAGTTGTAAGACAGGTACCGTTTCAAATGTGCGTCCAGGGCTGAAGTTGTGCTCACACTGCATCATATCAAAGAAGATGGGAATGGTTGCTTTTCTCAGTTCGGGCTCAGGCACCAGCGTGACCTCCAGAATGGGTCCAACCATGGCTGGGATGAACTTCATTTTGTGGGGGCCTAAGGGACAACAAATAATACCATGCATTAATATCATAGCAAGATTTAAGAATGCAATATGCTGCATCTTTACTTCTCTACAAAGAGAGGACAAATCTAATAATGTGGCAAACAAAACAACAAGACACAGTGAAACTGGACAATAAAAAAATATTGTCTTGTTATTCTGTTGCATAACTGGCGGGTCCTGAATAAACAGCTCCACAAACTTGATGATAGTAGCAGCGTTGTCAGCCGGGGAAAAATACTCACCGAGGTTGTACCACATATCTCTGATCTTAAATCCAATAGTCTTCCTCATGTCTCCATACCTAAAGCAAATTCAAATAAAAGAACTGTGAAATTAAGTTCTCACTATCTAAATGATTTTCTTTGATGAACTCTAAATTATCTCACTTGTTCAGTATCTTGTTTCGTTTCTCTTGTGAGAAGGACTCCAGCTGCAGCGTCTTGTGAGTGAGGAATGCCACGGTCAGATGAAAGTAGTTATTCCACAGCTGCGAGGGGAAGAGGGTTTTCAAATATTGATGCTATAATTATCTTTCCATAACGCTTGATTTTGATTTTGTGTTTAATAAAAGATGTCATCTCCACAGAGGCAGTGGAGGATGAGGCGTACCTGTAGTTCAAAATGAACCTCGTCCAGGAAATACTTGTTGAGCACATCTGAATACTGGTTGATGGCCCTGAGGAAGACCTGCATCTGCACCAGGTTCATGGTCATCCAGTCAGAG
Organism: Leptatherina wallacei; assembly: GCA_028567055.1. Classification (NCBI taxonomy): domain Eukaryota; kingdom Metazoa; phylum Chordata; class Actinopteri; order Atheriniformes; family Atherinidae; genus Leptatherina; species Leptatherina wallacei. Next base: position 23,117,721 of record JAOXYM010000012.1, on the reverse strand, counting down.
GCGAAGACATTTCCCATGAGGTCTTTAAACATGATGAATGTCTCCATGAGGAAGTCCTAGGAAATCAAAGGAATAATAAAATCTCCACAGGATACGCATCAGCTCTCTGTTAAGAAATGAAGTCAAACAAAATCGAAAACTGGACTAGGTACATCAGCAGCACTGCTGCTACGCGTCAGTCACACATGATGCCCTGCGGCTTAATGGAGGCCCGCTGACATCCTCATCATGTCAGTTCAATCAACTGCATGAATTGTCTGTAATCAATATTCTCTTAAGGAGCAGTAAGTGACCAGGGTGGTTTAATACCCGTTATTGATGAGATACTTCAGGACAAGATGTTGCCAACAGGGGAAGAACCATGGCACTTACAATGATATCCTGTCCCGTTTTGAAGGTGCTGATGTAGTGGGCGTAGTGCATGTCATCCATTTGCTTTAGGATGGCCGTCATGCAGGCAAGATAGTGGCCCTGCCAAAAAAGTGACATCTATTAGTCATGAGATTTCACAGGAAATTATCCCTCAAAGAATTTATATTTACGAGGTATATTAGAGAACATGTTCCACAAATTTAGCTGTGCTGTATGTCAGTGTTGTTAACGTCAAAATGAACGCTGAGGATATGTTTCAGCTGTATTATAGCAGCGTGTCTTACAATGAGAGGAGAGGATCTATCCATGCTGATGACAGTGCGATTAACCCTCCGAAGAAGCCGCTCCATTATCAGCTGAACATGCCCTCTGGTTGGGCCCTGCACAGACAGAACAGCCTCAGGGAGAGTGACCCGCTCAAACGCAGCTACACAGACTGCAGACTGCTGCCAGGATGAAAGGGCTGCTTCACACAATTCATTACAATTTCACAGTGGTTTGTTTTCCTTTTCGTTTTCTTTTAATGGAGATTGATGGAATTTGTTTTTATGATACCCTTAGGCACCAGAACCCTGAATACAATAAAGCGGGTATAGAAAATGGATGAATAACTAGCCAGTGTTGATTAAAACTGCTGCATGGCTACTTTGACGAGTAATAGTTGTAGTGATTTTTGCAAGCAAAACTGCCCAATTTTATTATCATGCAGATTTTCCAGAGTAACCGCACATCCTGACACAAAACATTGCTACCATTGTTTAATGCATCAAGCTTCCAGAAAAGAAACTCCATTTGTCTCCCATGTATCAGGTTTTCAGAAAAAGTCTTAAAAGACGAGTTTTTATTCTGCACCTGAGGGAATAAATCCCAAATCCCCAAAGGAATTTCTCCTTTGGGGATTAATAAAGTTTTATCTTTCCATCTAAATTGTCTGGATAAGTAGACATTTCACCCATTCCACTATCAATCCATCCTGAACCTCTTATGTGGAAAAATGTCACAATGGTACAGCCTAAGCAGAGCGACATACAGTAGATGTTCCTTTAAATAAAACCTTCTGTCTTCTCCTCAACATTTATCTTTGATTTCAGTGGAAAACAACATGAAATCAAGGTGAACTCAAAAAAAGGAATAAACAGTCATGATGCAAAGAGAATATAAATGCTCTTTCTCTGCACTTTACATTGGTGGATGTTGTTGATGAGGTTCTGCTGTAGCGAAACTACAGTGTTCTGAACCTAAGTGTATTAAATATTTCACCCTTAGGTTTTGGATGGAACTGAAATAAAAAAAAAAGGAATATAGGTCAGCAGCCCTATGTTAGCTTTCACATTGAGAATGGTTCTTCAAACTCACCCTGTCTACATAGATTTAATTATATGAGCCCCAATGAGTGACTGTACAAAAAGTCATTGTTACATTTATTTAAGATAACGTATAAAATGCAAAAAACTATGTTTAATTAAACACGTCAATTTGAAGAAAAGCATCTCATGTCTTCTTAAGACAAACTGCTAGTTTGTTGATCCTCATCTGATTATAAACCCCAAGTCTGTCGCTTCGAATGTTCCCTGCTAAAGAAACAGTGGGCACCATCACCTTAACTTTCTCCAGTGAAGCATGATCTAGTTTAACCAATAATAAAGGAGATAAGAAAGGAGGCACAGAAGAACATTTTCTTTGCCTTTAAAGGTTTCCAACAGCTCTTATAATAACTGCAACTTAGATACTTCTAGTTCATTTCCCTTAGAAGCAAAACTGCAACTCAAAACTTTCCCATGGCAGATAGGATATGTAAGCCCTGCAGCATGCCCAGGGTCCGCCCAAGGGATTCACTCCTGGTTAAACTTTTTTTTGGATAACCCCAAAAGAGAGGCTCCACAAAGCAGCAGTTATAGTTTGAGGTATCGAAAGATGTCTGAGCACTTCACCTTTACTCTAAGGGTGAACACAGCCACCATGTGGAATGAATTCACTTTGCCACTTAAATCCACCACAACACTCTGGTTAAATAATTCCCTCTCTAATTAGGGTGAGCTGAACTTTTAAACTTTTTAAATCGCTGTCTGTGGGTCTGAAGATAAACTTGAACTCTTTACCACATCTTTGCGGCCCAGGTTATCCAACACTGTGCTAAGCAGTTGGACACAGGCCTCATAGTCCGGTTTACTGGAGTGGTCGTCCAGCTGTCCACTCAGCTGGTCAGTGACAAGCGGAAGAAGAACATCTCGACAGTCTACGGCAACAGAGAAGAGAAAAACTGTACTCCCTGGATCCCACAGAACATTCCTTGTTAATTAAGTCGAACTGATAAGCTTATATTGCAAATGTAATGCACAGCACATGTTTTTTTTTTTCCTTCTTCAGCTTCTTGAAATGTCATTATGTGGTTTTAGGGACTTGAGAACTCCTACCTGGCTGCCTGAAAAGGTCACTCTCCACCATTTTACACATGCAGCCTAGCTTCTGACGCACAAACTGCGAGTCGGGAATGCTCTCGATGAACTTTGAAAGAAGATTGCTAAAAAGAGAATACAAGAAAAAATAGCAGCTGTGACGATTCTAATGCAAATCTTGTAATTACAGTCAAGAAGAACTAATGAACAGCACATGACAGGTTGATTTTGCAGCAGCAAGAATTGAGAATAACACCTTTACTCAGAAGAAAGTATCATAATTTGCGCTGAGATGGGCAATTATCATTTCCTGCTGTGCAAATCCTCGAGTGAGTTACCTGAGCACCATGGGATCAAACACAGTCTGGATGTCATTAATGATGGTGGGGAGGTATTTCAATATTGCCCCCTGAAAAAGCAAAGAATTGGATGCCATCAGGTTGAAAGCATGAGGATGTTCTTCATTGTGTAGGAAAACAATATTTTTACCCTAAGACTGCCAACAGGGAGCTCACACTACTTTTCAGACAATTTGTACAACTTTTCAATATCTTGTCTTGCAAAGTGTATCACATTTTCACAGCTGGATTGTTGCATCTTGACACAGCAGTAAAAAAAAACACAAGAGAGGAAATTGAAGTAACATTTTCACAGAGTGACTGAGCACATCAGTTTTACTTTTAGACTAGAAAATGGTAGACTGGTGAAACTTTAAGATATTTCTACAAAACAGGAGATGAGTTGAACAGAAATCAAGCACACATCTTACCTTAATCTTTACTCCCTCATCAAGAGGTCTATCCATGAGATTGTTGAAAGACAGAAAAAGCTCATGAATAGAGTTGAAGAAAGCATCTCCATCTTCACTGTTCCCATAGAATCTGAAAAAGAAAAGCAGGAACAGCAATACAAGAAGTCATCCTTAAATTATTTAAATGCAAAGTGGATTCATGTGTGGCAGAGTTCCTGATACCTGAGATAGAGGACTCGAGACTGTACGATAAACCTGAAAAGGTACTTGAGAGCTTTGAGTGCTGCGAAGAGCTTCTCTGTCAGGTCAGAATCCTCAGCTACTTGGCCCACATAGTGGTTAAGGACCCTGGTTAGCTTCCTGAGAGAATGAATGAGTCTAGCATTAGAGTCTCTTGGTAATTTAAATGTGGGTGGAGGAGTAAAGCATTGGAGCAATGAATTACTAAAAATAAAGAGCATATGCCATCAAAGGTGGGAAACCCAGAGGGGATACTCACATGTAAGCCAAAGTGGCGCTGAAGTGCTTGTTGATGTAAGTTTCCAGAACGGGGTTAAAATGCTGGAATTTGATGTCCCCAATAAGTGTGATTATAAATACCTGGTAATAAAGAAGAGGAGGCAACAGAATCAGAGCCTTGGGACTCACCGGAAACCAGCATTTACTGTTAATTATTTTATACAAGTGATACACCAACTGTTTCCTGTTCACTCTACTAATTTTTTTGCTTTTTTCAAGGTACTGCTAATGTAAACAAAAACTAATATATATATATATATATTCCGCTTTACATTAAGGCATTAGTTTTTCTAGAAGTAATAGTTTATATGATGTGTTGTCAGACATGATTAGGAAGCAAATGTGTTTATAGTTAACTGCAATCAAAAGCCAACCAACAAAGAAAAGGGGGAGATAGTGTCTCATCTAAATATAGAGCTGACAGCGCATATTTTCCAATAATTTCTCCTTGAAGGCATATAGTTGTATTCAGCAGTTCAAATGAAATGCATCAGAATGTGACACATGGAGAAAAAGAAAATGTTTAACCATCACCACTTTTTAGAAACACATGGAAAGTGAATCTCTAGTTCAGAGGTCTAAAAAGAGATCTGAAAGGGATATTATTTGATAAGCAGGTCTGATGGCCTGTGCAATGGCCCTCAAAGTCTGCAATATTTGAATGTAGCTTGCAAAAAGTAAATAAATACATTACTGAGGATAGAATTGAATACATAACTCTCCAAAAATGTGTTTAAAAATATGCACTTGACTTTTGACTTGTATTTCACAAGAATCTAGCTTAGCTTTTAGGAAGTCTGAAAGATTAAAATAGTGTCTGCAGGTAGCCTTTTATGAGCATGAAATGAAAACGGCACAATGAGATTCCATCCTGAAACTCAGTGGTTCTCAACTTTATTTCTTGGAAGCCCCCCTGTAAAAAAGCAAGCTATTCCACCCTGATCCTACCATTAAACCACGCACAAACCAAAACTTTGTTTTTATTATTTTCCATAAAAATCGCTTTTTTATGAAGGAAAAAGTGCAACTAATAGATACCTTGATCAAGGATGAGATGACATCTATGAAGTCTGTGACAACCTGTCTTTCGGTTTTGTTGTTATAAGGGGGTTGAAGGCTGGCTTTGACAGTTTAATAGTGCTGAATGGGGAAATGGTGTGAAACTCAATGTTTGACCATTCAAGGTGCAACAGTGTCTTCTTTGACAGGCCAAAACCTTTTGTATACGCTCTTTGACACTGCAGATGAGGGTAAGTAAAATCTTCTTTAAAGCCAGCATATTATATTCAAGGCTTGGACCATTGAGGTCCTACACTCAATTTCATTTACTTCATTTAGTATGAAACTGTTTTTACATGTAAAGTAAAACTATGCAAATGAATGCCGAGTAAATGTATGCATTTTTACCTGCAGTGGAAATCATTGCAGCTCTCAGTTCAACATATTTGCAACTCAGTGCTCCAAAAGCATCTTTGCACTGCATGTTTGATTGAGGAACCTGCGTCTGCATTTGAGGTATGAAAGTTAAATCCAAACTGCATCAGTCAGCTGTTTGCACTGAGTTGTAAATATGCCCTTTCAAGAATTATTTTCTTTTTTGCAATTCCATATAACACAGAAGCACTTATCCACAGAGCAGCCAACATCCTTATGTGTAATAAATATGTAATGTGCTTCATCCTCACATATACTTTTGATAATCAAGTAAATGTGCTATGATTTTATACATGTACACAGCTAATTTTGGCAACCTGGGTGAAAACCTCCCCTTTTTCAGCTCCCTTAGAAGTCGGGCACCAGTGCTGTGGTTGATACTTCTATGGTAAAAGATACCACTCACTAACACTGTGGCTTCAACAAAGACTAACCAAGGCATTGAACACCAAGGTATCGTAGGTGTCCTTTTCCGAGGTCTCCATCATGATGTTGAATAGAGCATCAAGAGTGTCTTGGAGGAACTGTGGATGAAGCAGAATCCTATTACAAAAAGTGCTATTAAAGCATTGCACACCATCTAGAAAATGTAACAGCTTAAAAGTATAACCTGTTTTAAAGCAACACATCTGAGGACTTACTTTGACAATCTCCCCTCCTTCCACTTCCATGAGCCTTAGCAAAATCTGCTCAAGATTCTCAGGATTGGACCTCCAGTTCAACAGGCCGAGCAGATCCACTACAGAAAAAAAAAAAGAAAGCTGACAGCTTCTCAGGGTAGATGCTATATCCTCCGTTACAGCATCAGTTAAAGTAATTGTGTTATAAACCGGAAATTTCAATACAAACTTAATTAGACCTGTTTCCAGAAACATCAACGCATCAGCAAAATATTCGCAACACAGATTAGCGTAATTAATTTTAAAGCAATCTGTGGGGAGGCAACAACGATGGAGCTGCTCCAGTATCCATGACAGAATCAAGTCTTTTTCTTTTTTTTTTTCCAAAGATGACTTAAGACAGGACACGTTTTTTAAATCATAGAGTATAAGATTGGAGTTGTGGGAAAATGATGAATGAGCAACCGAGGTACCATTCTGAGTGAGTTTAGTAGAGCAGGTGAGTGTGGCGATCTGGAAGCTGTCTTTCATCACAGGAATCCCTCCTGAATGCTGAAACTGTTTCCCTGTTTGCTTTTCCTTTTCCGCTACTTCATCCCAGGTTGCTGGCAAAGTGAGATAAACCTTTGCATCTTCTGCCTTTTTTGCATCAACCTAAAACATTCATAACATAGGGGATGAAGCATATCGATTGATAGAGATATAATCTCACGTTTATTGATTTGTGGAGAGATTCATGCATAATCCATCCACCCACTGTCTTCTATTAACGGCATATCTCTGCATAATTAAATCATGATAGTTATCATCAAGCTCAGTGAATTAAATTCAACACCGTCTTGTAATACTACCTTATAGACAATAGGCTCGTGCCTCCCATCTTTCAGTGTTGTCCCGTCTACTCTCATGAGCTTGACGAAGGCCATACCAAAGGGCTTCTCTGATTTGTCCCTGGCTGAATGTTACACAAGGAAATAAGACATTAACCAATCCATGGACTCTATAGATGAATTTAATATGGTGGCAGGATCTCAAATAGAAAAAACATTAACTCACAGTCTTGGGAGGATCTGTGTCGAAACATCACCCTCAGGTGGCAGCGACACACATCTTCAATGGGAATTGTCACCTTACAGACAAAAGAGAGGCAAGGGAGAGTTAAGGAGTGTGTGAATACAGGATAAAAAAATAATGTAGTGGAGGATTTGTATAAGTGAGCTTACTTTTACTGTTTCATTCCAACAAGGCTGCTTGACCTGGTAGTAAATGACAGACTTGTACTCTGTTATACCATCATAACCGGCTCCAGGAAATATCGCTTTCTACAGAAATGGAAGGAAGGGCCTCAGATTACATGACAGCGACGGCGGTTTAACCAGTTTCTTTTTTCCGTGTATGACATCTACTTTGACAAAGATCGCATTTACAGAAATATGAATCAGTGAAAGAACAGCAAGCAGATAAGGAAGCAGTTGACAAAATAGAAAGAAGAGATACTAATATGGTGATCTTTTGTCAGATAATTTATACCCTTTTCCATCTTAGTGTGGCATGTAAGAATGCTGCAATTTATCCAGGACAACTAAAGCAAGGAAGAATATCCGGGTTTGATGTCAGTGTCATGAATTTTGCAGTTATTAGGTCATAAATACAAAATAAATTATGCTTCTAGCATTTTGATGGACCCACATAAACCCTGAATGCCTGATGTGTTTTACATTAGGGCCAAGCCTCAGAAGCTATTGATAACCATTACTTGCAGATGCCATTTCATGAAGAAAAAGAAAAAAAAAAGATTAAATTATAAACAACTGGGTTATTTTACCTCCATGGGATTGCCTTCCTCATCATGCACACTCAGTATGACCTCAACATTTTTGGGGGTCTTCTTTTTACCACGATCAAACTCTCCCTGAAGCAAGGTTACATATATATCATTCCTCACATTTCCTGGAAAAGAACAAGAAATCATCAGGTGGGTGTGCTGACAATTCATGAACGCCCCCTCACGGCTCTGTGCACAATTAAAATGAATATAACCACGCTGACTGCAGAGCAATGCCCAGCAACAAAGACTTAAATCCACCTGGGAGGATGATTTCTGGGAAGCCCATTTTCCTCACAATTGCCGTGCTGCGGTCCACAAAGTGGGGGTAGTCCTTCCTGACTTGGGCAAGGTCCCCTGGGAGGAGCTTTAGGGTCACAAACAGCCCTAGCAGCGGACATGTAAAGAAATTCAATGAGGCAGACACTAAAAGGGTACATCATGCACATCCCTCACACACCATTTATTTCCCTCCAAACAAAAAGGTTAATTTAAAAGGACCCTCTGAAATCACAGGGGAATGCACTGTCTGTGAGCACTTCATTTTACCCTGGCCTTTGTGATTGACCTCCCGCGTGGCAATGACTTTGTTGAAGACAGCCGTGAGCGGCTCATTCTCTCCTATGACTCGAGAAGGGATGAGCGGAGACATGATAAGCTGCCTCTGGCGGATGTAGGTTTCCATAGCTATCCTGGGGGAGAGACATCGTGATAAGAAGAAGAAAAATCAGCTGCCAGCATCTCTGACAGGTGACAAATAAATGGAAGGAGGCGCTGCACAGGCACAGTGAGGCGCTCTGGATTTATTGACAGGATGTACCATTATCTCACCAAACACGTCGCTAACGTCAAGAGAAAACAACAGAGAAATGTTCAACAATTCTGATCCCAAGTTTTCTAAAGTTTTTAATAGGAAATCATCATTCTTAAAAAATTTCATTTTCATTCATTTTTAATTAAATCCAAGTGCAAATATTTTGACTGTATCAGCTGATGTTGGGGATCACCTTATATTCCCCAATTTATCTGATAGATTGTGTAACTTTGCGGTAGGGCTGCACAATATATAAAATGTATCACTGAAGCACTATCAACATGTACAATATCAATATTACAAGGGCAATCACAATATCACATTGACATTTCTTGCCCCGAAATAGCACAAGCACATGTTGTATATGCATATTGTATACACATATTGTGTATTAATAAGAACTGCAGTACTTTCCGGGAAAGCTGCTTTTTGTGCATGTTCTAGAACTAGCGAGGTTGTCAGTGGAATGAGGCCTTTATTGATATATCTGGCATGAAAAAAATCATATCAAGCTTACAAACAAACAGCACTGTGCTGAACAAAGTGAGGGTGGATGGGAAAAGTTTATTGATATATGTTCAGACAGAGTAGGGGCGTCAGTTGTATTTCAAGCTCTTGTTTCTCGTTCATGTAGCTAAATTACAAAGAAGAAAAAACAACTCACATCTGCAGCTTTTAGTTGTAGGCAAAACCGTGGACTAAGCTCATGTTCTCATCCATAGGGATAACAACTAAATAAAAGGTTGATTAAATATTCATACTTCAATTCAACACAGTCTTGTACATAAAAGCAATGGAGCAGAATGACCTTTTTTAAATGCATTATATGTTTTTATATATAGTTTAGATGAGATAAACCAATTTGTTTATTTGTTGTAGATGGGCTTATCCAAGATCCTTGTTCTTGAATATGGGCCAAATCAAATATAAACAAGCAGTCATTCATAAAAATAGAGAGATGTGCCAAAACACTGAAGTGAGTAATTCAGAGGGAAAAGAGAAAGCAGGAATAAGAGGGCAAAGGCTTCATAAAGCTGAGTTTTTTTCTTTCTTTCTTTCTTTTTTGTACAGCAAAAACGTTGTCAGCTGTGTGGTAGACAAAACACGGGATTTACTGATCTCTCTGCTTTATAGTAGAATGTAACATTGGCTTTTTAGTTTCTGAATTTTACTTAACTGTTAATGTACAGATTCATTTTAATAGCTTTCTTGCAGAGTTCTTCTACTATTTGCCATTTTATTGAATAATAAAGATGATTCCAGAGAAAAATCTATATTGACGTGTATCCTAACTCCTTCTTATTTTGATTAATACCTTTTAGTTGGCTGTCGTAAATATTTGAATTGATTATTAGATTCATGTTTATATAAGTATTTGGAAAACATTAATCAGCAAAGCACCCATACTAAATGTCAGTAAGATAATGTTTAGACAACTACCGGCACAAATAAGTCATCTGGCTTTCAGAAAAGTTGGGAAATTGTTAAAAACGCAATAAAAACTTAAATCTGTAAATTGTACATTTATTTGACCAAGTCCAAAAAACGACTTTCAGTGTGTTCATTGTTGGATAGAGCCATGTTTACTACTGTGTTGCATCTAAATTTTGATATTGTATGTCTTTGCATCAGTGACCCCTGGCCCCACATGCAAGCCATTCCATGGACACCAATGCACCTTCATAACACCACAGAGGCTGGCTTTTGTACCTTTCTCTGATAATAACTTGGATAGTCTCTCTTTCTTTGGCATTTTTCACTTCTTTTTGTCCATTTTTTTTCTCAAAAGCAGCTGAAACATGAACTCATCTGACCACAGAACACTGTTCACTGTTTTTAAAAATAGATTTAACTTCTTATTGTATTTTTTTTTAATTCAGGAAGTAAGGTTGATAAATTATTTCACTGCTTTTGTGAAGTTTTCTGAACTCCAACAATGTATATGTTTTAATTCATAACAATATTCCAAAATTAACTCAATTCAGACCTTAATCTGAACATGAAACTGCCATGTAACCTGAATAAGGTCATATTTTGAGAATTTTGTTTTGTGGAAAGTCCTGATCTTAGTTGCATTACATAGACATGAACACACCTTAATCAGACTATGTCCTACTGGAGTTTTTGTGTGGCATACTCTACTGCCCTGCGACTTGTGCTCTAAACTCTAGCAACGTCAGCACAGAACAAAAAGGCTGCAGCTAAAAAGAAGACACGCTTGCGGAGTGAGGGAGAAACCAAAGTAACCTTTTGTACTGTAAGGGATGCATTCAATTAAGGCTTTAAATAGGCACAAACGTCAGAATGGCATAGGGGGGAGTGAAAGTCATTAATGGGACTAAACTCCACAACATATTAACCGAATTATGAAAAGAATCTTCAATATACAACTTATGTCAAAACCCTAAATGGAATATTGTTTCACTTAAAAAGTAATAATTGAAATATTGCTGTTTGTGTACACACAACCAGTGTTTCAGTGTATGTACTTAGAAACCTGAACAAATACCAATATCCTATTGTTACTTTAGTCTTTGGATCTTTTGAAAATTAATTTGGCATGACCTTTTTGTAATTATTGAATTCATTGTTAGGGGGGAGCCAAATAAGTCTGTCATTGTTAATGAATGTTAGAAATTCATTTGTCAAGGCCGAAAGAACAAGGAGTTCTCCAGCACAATGCAATATTGTTTACATATGAACTGAATATGTAGTAAAGTCCTGATTTGCAAACACACACTTATATATAATATACACATTTAATGTAAAAAAAGAAATCATTCCAACATTTAATCATGCTCGTATGTATTCTGTGTGGTTAATGCACGTGTTTATCTGTAGCTTCTTGAGGTGACACTGTTATCTTTGAAGAAATTCAACAAAGTCAAATTTGGTTTTGATATCAAGAATTACTTCATATTTTTGGAGGATATTTTATCATCAAGAATCCCTGTAAACACACACTTCAGTTGCATAAAAATGTGGAGCTAACACTCAGGGCTGCAAAAAGTTTTGTTGTTTTTGTTGTTTTCTTTTTTATTTCTCCTTGAAATGCTCCACAGAAGAAGTCAAACTACACCCTTTTCCTATATAGTATGAGTTCTTGTCTACGTGTCTTGTGCAGGGTTACATAACAGCAATGAACTTGCTAATAGCTGAAGCATGCCAGCATCAAAACACTTACTGCTGAAAGGGGATGAAATGCTGTTTGTCCTCATCGTCTACTTTGCCATGGGCAATATCTGTTATGTCCATCACTGCAATGACAAACACAGTGGAAGAATCACAGTGAGGCAGTAGGTGGTATTCTAGTTCCTGACTTTAGAATGTAATTTCGTCTTGTTTCAGTAGCTCTAAACCTTCATTTATTCACTATAACACTGGAAATTGGGTTCTCTGCGTTTATGACAGGGGCTTAGCCAGGAATTGAATCTCACTCACCTGTTGCCTAGCGCTGCAGCCAGCTTGCACAGTAAAACAGATTAAGGGTTCTTGATCTCCAGCTTACAAATGTTTCTGAATTCCACACAATTCTTTTGCCAGCATTTTTTTTCCTGGCTAAGAATAATGTGACTTTTGGTTTGAATAACTCTGGTTTCAGTTCATTTACTGAAAAACCAAAGGGAACCATTTATCCCCGTACCCACTAATCATCTGGCCAGCAAAACAAAAAAAGACTGTTGTTAAATCAATTTCCACAAACTCTCATGCCAAGGAATAGGGAAGGTATTTTCTGGGTCAGGAAGCAAGTTTCCATTTTATTCTACACCTCAGTGGAACCACTCGTGGATCTGTACCACTATAAAGGGAGTGGCATTTTTTTGTTGAACTGATTTTTCCACTAAATAAATGTTAGGACATTTAAAAAAGGTTATTTGCTCACCAGCTACACCGAATGGTCTCCTCAACCCGCTGGTTTGTTTCTTGCCCTCTTTCAACTCCATGCTGCCCACTCTAATGATCTGACACACCAGGAAGAGTCGCTGCCTCATCAAGTCACTGCTGCTCAGGTCCTGGACACACAAAGATGCTTTGTTATGGCACATGCAGTGCATTATAAACAAAAGACCTTCTTCTATCATCAGCAGGTTATTATGTGCTTTCACGGGGTTACAACTGCAGACCAGATGGCAAATATTACACAATGAAAGCCTGCTATAAAAGAATAATGAAACTAGAAGTCCAAGATTTCATATGTTTACTTTTCTGCTGTATCTTTCAGTAAAAGGAGTCTTGACTAGTTATTACTGAGGTAGTAAACATAAATTATAAAATTTAAGCATTTGCCTCAATTAAGCAAATTTCATTACACTCTCAATAACTATTACCTGGCAGCACACATGCAAGTTAACACCAAGACTCGTAAAGAATTGCTGACCATGCCATTAAAAACAAACAGCAGCATTACAATGGAGAGGATGTATTAAGATCCACGGTGTTGTGCTGTGTGTGTGTGTGTGTCTATTGGTGCGTTCAGACCAAACGCCTCGGGAGCGTCGGGAGCGTCCAGTTTACATGCAAAGTCTATGGCCGACGCGTGTCAAGGCGCGTCGAGCCTTCTAGCGGCGCGTTTTGAGCGTCAGGCGCGGCGCGTTTTGAGATTTTTGGCGTCCGACGCTC
>JAOXYM010000012.1:23088460-23103582 GCA_028567055.1 Leptatherina wallacei | reverse complement strand
TTGATCTCAGTCAGGTGTGTTGCAGCAGGGGGTGCATGGAAAACCTGCAGGAATGCGGCCCTCGTTGCCCACCCCTGCTATAGACCTTTGTGAACAGTGAAATTCTGACTCATCTACAGGAAACAACCCATGTGTTGGTACACCTGAAGTGCTCTAGCAGTGAAGTTGTGTTCATGCCAAGCAGCAACCTCTGGCAGAGAAATGTAAAGCCTATGCAGAAGTGCCAAAAATTGCAGTTCAGCCCTCATCCACTAGGGGCTGGCTCCAAAAGGGAATCAATCACCATGGACTCCCAAGATAAAAAACTTTAGGTTACTGTCATAACCTGGTTCTCTGAGTAGCATGAGTGACTGTCTCACCATGGGGAACGCCTCCTGCGTGACCTCGTCAGAAGATCAAATGTCATTACACCAGCCCTGAGTGGCTGGCACTGGTGACGTACGCCTATGTCCGTAGCCCCTATATATAGGGCTGACATAGCGTCAGTCAAAACAAGCTCACCTCTTCCTCGCTTCTACTGTAAGGAGGGTGGTCTGGTGAGACACTCACTCATGCTACTCAGAGAACCAGGGTTACGACATTAACCTAAAGTTCTCTTTCATAGCATTCGTTTCGTGTCTCACTATGGGGAGAAATACTTACTCCCGGATTGCCAGACATGCCCGTAAAGAAGACAACTGTTTTTTTGTTTTTTTTTTTATCTCGGAACTTCAGACTGGGCCCACATCCTGAGAGCCCAATCCCAGGACTGAATGTGCCAGGGTTGGAGCCGTAACATCCAACTAATAAAACCTAGCGAATGTATGCGGGGAAGTCCAACATGCTGCCGCACACACCTCTTGGATTGGAATTCCCTTAAATAAGGCCCAAGAGGTTGCCAGACCCCTTGTGGAGTGTGCACGGAGCCCCACAGGTGGCTGCAGACCCTTTCTTGCGTATGCCAGGGCTATGGCTACCACAATCCTGTGGGAGAAACGCTGCTTAGACACAGGTTTCCCAACATATGGTTTGGCCCAGGACACAAACAGCTGGTCACTCTTCCTAAAATGCTTGGTTCTGTGTGTTGTATGTTGGGACAACTTTATTACAGAATGCAAGGAGAAAGTGCTTTCGTGACCAGTCTGGTAACACTGCTGCAGCTTCCCTCTGGCCGGTCTGGGAACATGAATGCCGGCTCGAAGTCTGCACTCTGTGTGAAACAAGTCCCGTTGAACTCGCTCTAGAACGGAGCAGGGCGGAGGCAGAGGGGACCGTAGATGGGGCGCCCCGTACTCGCTCTCCCTCGGAGAAGAGGCTGTCAGGCTGTTCGCTTCTACTTCCTCCCGAAGGTAGTGGGGGTGGGGCCGTCTGAGGTCTAGCCTGAGGGGCTTGCTTCCTGGACCACGGAGTCTTGGGACCTCCAGGCGCCTGAGGAGCCGTCTGGGCTTTTGGCACCTTGGGGATCCTGAAGCTCTGGATCGGATGAGCCGCAGCCTGAGCATATGACTGGCGTGGTGCTGCTTGAGCAGCAGGTGGAGCTCTCCTTGGGAGGCACAGTTTCAGCGCCTCGTCATCTCTTCTCTTCTCCTCACATCTCTTCTGCATGGAGCTGACTGCAGCACCGAAGAGGCTGTGAGGGTAGATCGGAGTGTCAAGGAGGTCCCCCTTTCCCTTCGTGGGGAGGTTGGTGAGCCCGAGCCGGTGCGCCCTCTCCTGAAGAACCACTAGACCCATGGCTCTCCCTGTGGCTTGTATCACCACTTTGTGGAGGCGGAGGACGTGGTCAGTTATGACGCAGATTTCCTCCCAGAGGGTGGTGTCTGGTTTAGCTGTCATATCCTCATCTAGTTCGGCTTGGTAGGCCATGAGGATCAAGGAGGCATAGAGGGCTCTGGTAGACAGTGCAGCTGCCTTGTAGCATTTATCAGTAAGGCTGGACTGGAATCGGTCTGCCTTAAAGGGGAGGGATGCGGCTGCAGACGACAGCGAAACCTTCGGGTGAAGGTGGCTCGCCACGAGCGGCTCTACGGGTGGCATCTGGCGTATGCCATGTGTGTCCATCCCCTCACAATCCAACAGAGAGCCTCCCGCAATGGGATGTTTCTCGCTGTATGGCTTGGTTTTCCACGTAACCGCAATCTCGTCGACCAGTTCCTGGAAAATTGGCAACGTCTGTCTCCCTGTCTTTTTAGCCTTGGGCAATTTCTTGCCATCAAAAACGAGATTTCACAACCTCCGTCTGAACAGCAGGCTGCCCGTTTGCACATGTCCTGCATGTCCAGATCCAGGGGAGACGGTGGCTTGTCAGCCATTCCCGCAACAGGCTTTGCAGCTCTGCGGGTGTTAACGTAGGAGAAGGACTCCTCGTCTTCGTTGTCATCCGATAACAGGAGCTCTGAGTTGGCCGACTCCGTTCCGTCATCGTAGCCTTCCCCTTCCAAGACAGCGTTAGAGGCGGCAGGGTCCCCGCACACATCATCCGTCTCTAGCAGAGGAAACAAGGCAGGGGTCTGCATCCGCCCAGCTCGGACCAGGTGTAGCGACCAAGCCCTCACACATATCCGTCTCCCCTTGAGGAGCAGCCGCTTCGCACATCACCGGGTCTCCACCCGACAGGTTAGCCTGACGGGCTAGCCTGCGGCGAAGCAGTTTACACGGGAAGGCGGTGCAGTGGATGCACTCGTCCGTGGAGGATATGGCAGCCTTAGCATGCGCCATGCCTAGACACGCCGCACACACTGGGTGAGTGTCCCAGGAGGATATCTTATTGCCGCAGGGGCAAAGCTTGGGGTTTACACCAGGGTTGACAGCCGTAGCCATGGTTAGCTATGAGGCTATCAGAACTAGCCTGCTATCTATCCCGCTTTGAAGCTTGTGCAGCTAAAAGCGTGAAATAAGAGAGCTAGCCGTTAGAGGTAGACCACAGCGGAGCTACCCTCGAGGTATTACTACCTGTTAGCAAAGTGTTGCCACTTGGTTGGGAGAAATATTGCTATTTCTTTCCGGTGAAAGTATTGCTACTCTGCACCTGTATAAACTGCTGTAAGTATTGCTACCCTCGTGAGTTTATCAGCAACTGTGTTGATGGGAACAAGCGCCCGGTGACAGAGTTGTGCACCCAGTCGGTGGACAGTTTAGCTTATCGCCCAGAAAGCAGTTGTCAGTAGGCTTCTGTGAGAAGCAAGAAGAGGTTTTTGAATGACGACTGACGCTATGTCAGCCCTATATATAGGGGCTCTGGACATAGGCGTACGTCACCAGTGCCAGCCACTCAGGGCTGGCGTAATGACATTTGAGCTTCTGACGAGGTCATGCAGGAGGCGTTCCCCATAGTGAGACACGAAACGAATGCTATGAAAGAGAACACGAACTTCAAAGCAGAAATTTATGTTATGTTTACAGCCTGGTACAAAAAATAACTTTTTTTAAAAATTTGTAACTCATCTGTTTAGATGTTATTTTTTTAATCTTGAAATTCTTCTTAATTAGGGGCGTGTTCTTTTGATTGACAGGTGCCAGATATCCGGCACAGGGATAACGCAACTGCAGTTTTTAGCCGGCTAACAGCGTGCTTTAGCTTTAGCCTGCCTACCTCCGTTAGTTGGTTAGGTCCTGTTAGCTCCATGTTAGCTTTGTTAGCTCGTAGCTACAGGAAGCTCAGAGTTTGATGGGTGTCAATCATCCATCCCCACCTATTTTTTAGAGTCACTGGTTCATGCTCTTGCTCAATTTTTACTTTTACAGCTGCAAACATTCATAAAGTGAACTTCATAATCGGGTCATTGGTTAATCTTAAAAAATGTTATCATAGCCATAATTTCTAGCCATAAAAACTAGCAGAAAAGGCAAGAGCAGCTTTGCTGGAGAGAAAAGCCCAATTTGGCACTTTGGAAATTCTGTTATATCAAGTGATAAAGTACCAGATGAAGTAGTAGTAGAAATTTGCTGAAGTTATAATGATAATGTTGTTGATTTACAGGTAAATCTCCTACTTGGAGCTACAGCAATGTCAGTTTGTGTCATGTTACATCATATGCATATTTTCTGCTAACCTGATGAATTCCGACTGGTCAGGGTCATAGAGAGACATGAGCAGCTCAGCATCTTCTCCAATGTTGCATACAAAGTTTTTTAGGTTCATGAGGAGACTGAAAGTGTGCACTGTGCTAAACAGGGTCTGGTGCCTCATTTCCAAGTTTTGTAGCCGCGTCTGCATAAATACAAAGCCAAAGGGAGTGCATGGACATACAGGTTAACTGAAATTGGCAGCCACAATGGAGTAAAGTGACAAGAGCTTTAAAAAATCAGATTCTTGCCTTTTCTTCCTGTATTCTGTCATCCACACTGCGGGATGCCGTCTCGTGTGCCTGGAAGAGACTGACCGTACTGGTCCGGTCAGGATCCAGCATGTTTCCCGCCTCATCTCGCACCACCAGGTCCAACCCCAGAATCCTTGGCAGCAGAGAGGACCACACAGCATGAGATGAGTTTACCAAGGACAATCTTAAAGATGTGACTCGAGCATATAAAACTTTACAACGCTGTTTACAATAGCAGGTATTTCATTAAAGTACAATGAGAAAACAGACTTCATACCGGTTTCCATAATCAATCTTCGCTGTGACTTTCTTTTTGAGCTCCACAAGGTCATCCTTGGGCAGCGTTCCTGACACTATCTGAGATCGATATTCGATGAGGCTGTAAGCCATCTGCTGCACACTCCTGAACAGGGTTATCTTGTTCCCCTGTCAGATAAACATGCACATACACTTTGTTATAAATAATTCCTCCTTTGGCAGAATGAACAGCTTTGCAACTTTTTAACAAAAATGTATTTAGGATATGAGAGGTGCTCAGAACTGTGCGTACTAGAAATAAGAGGCACACGTACCACATAGAGCTTTTGCCATATCTGCGCCCATTCCCTCAGGGTAGCCCCAAGCTCCTGTACCAGAGGTAAGTCGGCTGGAATAATTATTTCCTGCTGGCTATCAGCCACAAAAAGAGAATAAGACAACATTAGCAAAGTGGCTTATTGCTTACAGATCACGTCATTTAATTTTAAAAGACTTAAGTGCATTTATGTACACGATAAATAGTTGGGTGGTTGCCCAAAACAGGAAAAAAAAACACATTACTGAATCCTCACTTATGATAATGACAAGTGTTCTGCTATATTATTGGCAAATGACAAGGCGTAGCAGCAGACTAAAAGCAAAGTGGACAAACGACAAAATGAAATGTTTACTGATATGTGATCTCACCCTATTCCCTCGACTGTAGCCTCCTTTAAGTGGATGTAGGAAGCTGGGAAAATACCCTGGGGAAATGATTGGGTAGTATCAGTACATATGGATCATAGTATTAGCTACAGTGTGATATAACTCTAATCATGCCCGTACCTTTTGTGATTTCTTTCTTAGAGTGTAACCTCTAAACCAGCCTGAAGATATGAATAAACAGAGTTAAAGGTTGCACCAAGGGTGATGCAGCTGAGCAAGGCAGGAATGATGACAACGTGGTCGACTCATTTCCATTATTAAACACAGCAGACTGTGCACCATTTAACTCAACATTTTATTTAAGCTTCTGTGTCAGCGCGCTTTCGAAATTCAAAGAGGGATGTGTCAGGGCACGCAGTGTGTTCCTGCTCACCTTCAAATTTCTCAAGTATGTGCACCGTGTCCCCCACTTGTAGACACAGCTCCTGCTCGCCACAGGGATCATAATTGTAGATTGCTGAGGAACAAAACAGGAATGTCTTATTTATGTGGTACACACAACTTTTAGAAAATACTGTTAACAAAAAAGAAAAAATTTTACTGATGATTTTGTTCATTCTACAGGACCACTGGACTAAGAAAAACCCCAAATCCCTTCTCAATCACTTCTTGAACAGAAGAGCAAGTCGGTTTGAAAAAAAGTTCTGCTTCAGCGGTTTTAAGAGTTTTTTTCTCTCGAAAAACTGAAGCCAATTCACCCTTGTTGTTGCAGGACTTAAACTCACAGCATAGAGGAACTTGAGCTTTGATTTATTCCTCATCTTTCTGCCTTTTGTAGCAGCAGCCTGTTTGTGGAGCATGCCTGTGTGACTCAGACTTTAAAAGCATTTAGGCTATTTCTAATTGAATCTGATGCCTTGAGGCTTTGTTTAAGGTTCAACAGAAAGGACTATGCTGGAGCAAGGAGCTTCTTTGTCAAGCTAGAAATCTGATTGCATCAGATCCTCTATCTTAACACAGGTGTGGCTTATGGTCAATAAATACACTGCAGGTCGTATTTCTGCTAAGCAACTCACCTGCAAGCATTGTCCTTCCTTATTCTAATTTTAGCATACTAGCTTTCCTAAAGGCAACTCCTATTTTTTGCTTTTTACTCTAACAAGGACACTCATAGCACGGATCAGACATGACTGTGCCTTTACACACAAACATACACACTCCCAAAGTTAAAGAGACATTGCAAAAGGGAAACCTTGACAAACAATACTGTAGCAAAGGTCTTTGTCTTGACTTGAGGAAGCTGCAATAGTTTACAGCCACAGATTCTCGCAGTGAGATAGAGAAACTATGAGAAGAGTTCTGCCCTGACTTGCGTGGTGAAAATGCTTGTTACTGGAGGCCAGATTTCAGCGCACGCTTCAACTGGCTTAGCTACACCTCAGTATGAATACCAAAACTTGACAAATCTTTGAGTGAGGCTACACTTCCGTCTCCATGACTTCCTGCTCAAACTGAGATTGCTCCGGCTTTTCATAGAATATACTCACACAGACAAACGTCTCCAGCGGGAATGGCATTTTAGTGAAAGATTGTGTTTGGGTTAACCAGCCCATGAGCTACAAAATATTAGGTTAGACCCTTACTGGACATGTTATGTCATGTTGGCCTAATTATATTGGTCTGCGGTGCCGACAGTGGCTATGTGCATATCGGCAAGAAAGTATATATACTGTAATTTTTCCAATTCATCAAGAGAAAAGTAAATGCTGAAAATTAGATCAAATCTATTCCTCTGTTTCTTTCTTTTTTTTCTCAATCTTTAAATTAAAGATGCATATGTTAGAAATCATTTTCTTAAAAACAGATGACACATGAATCACCAGGAAATTACAGTGAAAAGATGGCATCTGCCTCCAGTCATGCTAGGAGTGACAATGGTCCATTCACCAAGTCGACACTGTGTTCGGGCCTGGCAACAGCATGGCAGCGTGCCAGTGGTAGCAGCCCAGTTGAGCATGTTGTGATGCCACACTGTCTGACCTAAAGGCATCACTCCAGGCTTTGGCAGCACAGCTCATCTCTGCAGCTCTGAGACAAATACAGAGCCTGCAGCTACTCCAGTAAATTTCAATAAAACCTAATCGGCATGAGTTCAAGTAAACATGCAAACTAATGTTAAATCGTAGTCGGCCTGATTCTCTCTCAGTGATTTAGCATAGAAGTGGATTAAACAACAGTTAAAGAACAATATGGTGGTACAGTTTAAGCAGCTGCTGGTAGCCCATCAAAGTTAACACAACAGAATAAGAATCTAGTGTTCTCATTGCCAACTCAATGAAGAAGCTAAACATAAGCCAAGGTTTTAATCTTATAAAATATACAAGAAATTTGCTACTTATCCTCTATAGCTGAGGGGACTATAGAAAATAGAGCTGCTAGATCCAATATATCATTGTGAAGTTAGCAATGGGGCAAGCATATGCCATGCTGCAGCAGCACACTGTCAGAATTTTCATTTGTAAAGAGTCAAATGTTCAGACATTTATAAAATTTTTATCATGTGATGTATAACGGACCATAAACAAAGAAACTATACTTGTAAAGAATACTGGTATTAGTTGCTACAAAAGCAGGCAGAAGTGCATTTTACTGTTAGGTAAGTTTGTGTTTGAGCCCATTCTCATCTGGCAGTATGTCTCAAGAAAAGAAAAAAAGGTGGGGGTGGGGGGGGGGGAGAGGCCTCAATAGAAAAGGTTTGTTCCTCCCACTTAATGTCTAGACAGCTAACAAAGATCTGGTGCTCTTTAAACTATGCTCCAGCTAATAAGTTCGTATAGCCTACTCATAAATCAGAGAATTAACTCTAAAGTTCAAAGCTAATTGTGCAAAAAGAGACAAAATTAGATCAGTGAGAGGCTTCATCTTTTAATTCAGGTTAAAAAAACCCTGATACAATCTTTAGCAGAGAGAAGATTACAAATGTCTTATCTACAGAGGAAAAAAAAGAAAAGCAAGGGGACCCTACAACTCCTGGCTTTTTAAGAATAATTAATCTGATTTTAAGCTTCAAAAGTCAAGACTGACCCTTGTCAGTGATCTCCAAATCACGGTCCGCAATCAGGTTTGACATTGCAAGGTGAGCAATCAGGTATAATGACTGTAATCTGTGGATGAGATGGAAATCTCAATGGTATTCATTTGATTTATTGTTTTTTTGATGTGCCCGTGCAGAGAGTAACATCTGTGGAGAAAATGTTTTTAATCGGACCAACACTTATCAGATGCTGCTTGCTTAAAAACACATAACACTGATTCTCTTAGATGTCTGGGCTCCATGGCACAAAATTCAAGCTTTTTTTGTGAGCCAGACAACAGAGATCATTTTAACTGTTACTCTTATTAATTCAGCATAGCGCTCACATTTGCACTACTTCTTGAAAAAGGATAAAACTGATGTAAACCAATAGGATTCATTTTCTAATTTTACACGTCGCTTTTCCTCACTAAGCCAGATGTTGACATCACCCAGGAGGCAACTCAACCTCCACAGTTAGCATGGAGAGTCCAATACAAGCGAGACGGTGATGGGATGCGTGTGAAATCCAACATAGTGGCCAACTTCATTATAACATGTATTAAACAGAGACAGAGCAACTTTCCCACCAGTAGCAAAGCAGAGATAGCTCAGCTGATGTACTCCTTTTATTCCCGTTTTGTCCTTAATCTATATATTTACTCATCGTATTAGACATAAATCATTCTTTTTTAACAAATCACATTAATTCATTAGTGCAGGGACTAAGAAAGCCAATCCATGTGTGTCTCTGCAATAAAGTTGTTACCACTAAATCAGAAGAAGCTGAAGCTTGCAATATGCAGTATATGTAAAGCAAGTACATTATAATTCATCCTTTTAGCAGATACCGTTTGATTCTGCATCTATCTTGCCCAAAAAATTTGGACATGTGACCTGAGAAAGTTGAGGATAGAACCTGCATTCTTCCAAATAAAGTTAAACCCTTCCTCTGCAAGTGAAAGAACAACAAGCTTAACTAACACTTAAAAAAAAGCTTTAATTAGCTAAACATGCCCAATTTGTTAAAGCTAGCAAGGTCAGAGGATTTAAATCAAAGATAGAAAAAGAGCAAATGACCTGCCACAAGCCTACTATCCCCCAGTAGTATCAGTAATGGAAAAAATACGGCAATGAAAAGGAATGGAATTCCTGAAATAGGATGAGCAGCTTTTTTTCCACAGTCCGGGATACAAGTTGGAGAAATGGCCTGAATCTAAATTACACAGTATAAAGACAATATTTCTCAGATACAGAAGTATCAAAACACTGCAGATTAAATTTTCTGCCCCACACAACATTCTGAAAGCACTGAAAGATGTACTGCAATTTCTTTTTGTTTACTTTTATTTGTACAAGTACATCAGTACGGCAACTTGGGAGTTCTTATTTTTAGATTTCAAAAGAGAATTCTCTGAAATTTATAAAAGTTTTATAATAAAAGTAAAAAAAAACTATAATTTCTCGTACAACAGCAAAAAATAATGAACATTCTGTCAATTTAAGTTCTTTGAAACAGAATCAAGAACTGAAATCAGAATCAATAGCAATATGTGTCCCTCTAGTCGTCACTCCCTGTTGTAATACCTTATGGAAACTCTTTTGGAAGGCTTAAGCTTTGCATTTGGCTCTTGAGATCTTTTTTTTCTTGAACCAGGAGTGAGTATACTCAGATAGAGAATGGCTTTAAACCTGAATAGCCAAAAGTATCTTTCTTTGACACCAATATCTTCTTTATTGTCATCCAAAGAACCACAAGCATACTGATCAAATGGAGTACATTTAGCTAATGAAACCATAATGCCATTGGCCCTACTCCTGTGGCTTCTCCTATCTTTTATATTGAGTCTATTAATACACACTGACCTAAAAGCATTTTACCCACACATAAAAAATCACTACAAAAAGGAATGATTAATGCATTTTTCCAAGTAATAGAAATCCCCCAAAAATCACTCATGTAATGATCATAATTTAATTTATTCCGTATAATAACATTTGGAACATCTAGCAGATCAAGCATGAATCTTTGTCACTTGTGCTTTATGCAATCAGCTATTCTATACACCACTGTGCATGATCAACAGACACAAAACTGCAGAACTGTGTTGCCCATCAAGGAACATAACGGAGGTTTAGAAAAAATTTGCAGCATCTTTCATGTATGTGTACATGGTGTTTAATCTGATATTCAGTTGTAAGACGTTTGCTTTGTAACTGCAAGTGTTATGCTGATAAATATGATGTAGTTATAAACATCTAGCCTCAAGTGGGAATAAGAAGTAGCTAAGCTGGTAAATTAACTTCTTTCCCTCTCCACTTAACCATATTTACATCTTTTTTCAGACCTGAAGCCTCTCGTTCCAAGGCCTGCTGATTTCAATACCTCTCGGGGGCCTCCGGCACCATACATCTTTTTTCATGATTTAATGATGTAGAAATGAAGAAGCTAACCTATCATGATGACGTCACACATTAACCATAAAAGACTGTAATATCTTAAGTCTTATTTTATCAACATTCCCTGTTTGCATGTATGATATGATTGATATTATCAGAAATCTAAAAAGCTCTTCTTTTTTCCCAACATGTAGCTGCCTATATGTGAGCAGCCAACGTTAACTAATCGGATTAAAAATGTAAGCCCTTGTACAGGGTCCGATGGCATTTTAAGGATTAAGTACAATGTCAGTGACTCCTGCCCTGTTTCTGGGGCGAATGGCAGGGGTATGGCAAAGACTACACAATCAAGCAGGGTGGCAATTTTGAACAACACACAGAATGACAGATTATTATAAGATAGATCCTCAACATCAGTTGCTATAATCATATATAAACAATGGGGGGGTTGTGCTGCAGTGCTCCTTCTGAAATCGTGCGTTAAGAATGTTTTCAGTCACAACAGCAGCAACTGAGCACAAAACACTTAAACTACCTTAAATTCAAAGTTAAAGGTTAGTCAAGGCAGACTTCAGTCACGCTAGCTCCATAGAAACTATGCAGTTGTGTTTACTATTATCACATGTAGTTTTTTCATGTAAGGGACATCTGCTGTTGACCAGGAAAGAATAAAAATGTTGGTAACAGTGCATGTAGCTTTAAACTTACTTATTGAGTCACAAGTTATTACAGCAATAACCACCCTATGCTGGCTATAAAGTCATAGTAGTAATCCTGAAAGAGATTTCTCAAGTAGACAACAGTGCAGATTTACCTTGAGGGTGTGGATTGCTTCCTGATATGCGTGCACATTCATGCACGACAGATTGCCAGACCAAATACAGGTGAACGAGCGATAAATTGTTGCAAGACATTGCAGCTTAAATTATGAGCGTAGCAGAAAAAATATGCAGCATGGCCATGGTTCATTACACTGATGCAGTAAAGCCCTATGTAAATGTAGCTTAATACCACTTGTGAGTACAGTTCATGTTTATTCTAATCTACTTCTTATATCACTGAGGTAACCCTCACATCTGCCTCCATGTAGTCTAGGAGTCCTTGAGGGGGCTATAGGGACCTCAAAACAAAATATGGATTTAGTTAAACTTACTGTAACTTCAGCAAATCTGTTCGGATTGAGATTAAGTACAAGAATGAGTGGTATGCTCATTGAACTCCTGGCACTTTCCCCTTTTTCCACAGCACCTATCATGGACCCATTATGTAGCCTATGTAATGTCTTATAAAACAAACTATAGAGACAGCCATGGTAAATATCCTCAAGGAGTTTCCGAAATGGAAGGGGGGAAAGTTTGGGGTGGGGGGAGCTTGACTGTAGTGTTAATACCCGCCGTAACAACAACAAAGTCGCGAATATTTTGTGCTTCCCAACTTTACCGAGTGCCGTTTCTTTTGAAGTTAGTGGAGTTGCTGGGAGTTCACTTGGCAGGCTTTCCACTAACAAAACACAGTTAAACACGAGCACTTACCGACTCCATACTTCTCTTTTTTAGTAGGAATCCAACGGGTCATTGCGGGGGAGGATGTGAAGTTGGCAGAATAAATAAATAACTATATACACTTGCTCAGCGAGGACGGGCGGTGCACTGCTGCTCGTCCCGAAGCTTACAGTTCCGCCATCATGACTTGTGTGCGGGGAGGGGAGGGGAGGGGAGGGGAGAGGAGGGAGCGGGAGAGGGGAGTCGGCGATGGGCGTGAGTCCCTCAAACTACTCCCTCATAGAGACGCAGTTTACCAATACAAAATACCACTGGCTCGTCCCAGGGACTCTGTTCCTTTCTGCTTTGGACGTCAATCAGTCAATAACTGTAACAGCCTCTCATAAAACTCTCAAATGAGCTCAAATTGAATTTAGGGAAAATGTGTGGGTGAGACTGGACTATCTCCCTTTTGTTTCAAGGACTCCTGGTAGGAGTTTTAGCAGGCCTGTCGTGCTGCTCACAATTTGACATTATGGAGGAGAATAATTAATCTAACCGGTTATAAATCACCGTCGTGTCATAAATAAATGATTACCCGGTTATTGTTTTTAATTAAAAACTAGATGAATCTCGCACCCAACGCTGCATCTCACTCTGGCTGCTTTAAATGAGACTGAGCGTAAATAGACACGACATCCTCAGACACAGGCATCATTTTGAACTGAGCAGAATATTCCACATGAGCCACACAATTAATTGAAGCGTCTGGTGGCTTGTCCATCAGTGAGATGAGACTCAAAGAGCCCTTCCTGCCCTGTGAAGTCTATAGTTTATAGTTTGGCTGCGAGATTTGGTAGTCTGCTCGGTCTTTTGTTTGCTCATCATGTGTGTTTATTTTTCCGTGCTGCCACCCGTCTAACTGAATGGGCCTGTCAGTAATATTGAGCCGCCCAGTTCTTTTGATGTTCCCGCTGACAGGGCGCTGTCAATCATTTCTCCTCATCTAGGCTATTATAATATGGCTCAGGTGGTTCAGAGCTGCTGCATAATATATAATCAAAATCTTATATAGCACAAAATGTTTACTAAATAACAGCTAGAGGACATTTTCTATTCTGAACTGTAATCAGTTAAACAAGGAATAGGCCTGCTATATGCTTTACTGGATGTTAAACTTTTGAATGATTGCCTTTTTCTTATCTCATGAAGCAAAGTGGAGGTAGCATATCATTTTGCTTCCCCCACCTCAGACCCATTTGAGGATATTCATGTAATGCTAAAGGATTCAGTTTCACTGATTGGACCCATCCTAAATAGCAAGGACTATAAATGTTTTTTGCTGCTATTTTCCAAGTTATGACTTGAACCTTGCGCAAGATTACGTTGGCCTATATCTGGCTGAGCTGGGTGCTTGCTGAGTATTTGGATTTATTGAAGGGGGCCTTCACATCTGCTCGTGCCAATTTCACCTTTGATTCTACTTATACTTTTGGCAAAATCTTCCATCGGAAAGATAAAGAGCTGCTTTTAGACTATCAAGAGGGAGGGGGATGGGGGGTTGCAAAAAGGAATGCAATATTGCCATCACCTGACTGCTTTGTGCTACTGCAAACCCTTTTTTTAAGAAAAAAAAAAGCATCACACTGTCAAATTTTGTCACGCATACTTTTATGTTAGTATTCCTTAATTCACTGGTTGCATTGTGTATGTCTGTGTGTTGTGCATGCCTCATCCTAACAGCTTGACAGGCAGCGTTAAAGGCAAGAGTTCACATAGAGTTGAATGCTCCATAAACAATAGGAGGAGACAGGCTGAGTCTTCACCAGAAATCTTCCCTGCCGTCATCTTCTAATTCAGATCATGTTGTGTTAAGTCTCAGGCATGCTGGTAAAACCTCACAGGTTGCAATAAGTTAGTAATGAGGTTCAAAAAAATCTTCATGCATCTATATTTGGGATCCAGATTCAAGCAGATGTGCATGTTAAATGGAAACAGGTGTACATGTGGGTGAAGAGCTCGAACAGCTGGGACATAAAGACTGCTTGTGCTCATTTTCTGCAATGAAAGGCATGAGGAGGTCCTGGTGAGATCCGGCTGTAGAGTTTGTAGATAAAAGGCACGGATGGAGGGACTGTTTCTGTTCTCTCATGGGGATATATTTTACCTTGCCTACGGCCTTCTCGGTGTGTTGCCAAACAGATGATTGAACATCTAGCATGACAGACAGAGTAATAAATATGCACCATATCTATCAACCCTCTTCCCTAGATATACAGCATTTTAGTGGTGTTTCTGTGCACACATGCTTGAGTGCTTGTGCCTGTGTGAGTGTTTTCTTTTATGGGCCGCATAAAAATGAAGCACATTAAGCATCCATATGTATGAAATGCAGCATATAAATAAAGCTTGACCTGGACTCCATCAGTGGCTGACATTACTAAATTCAGTGAACTGTGATTACTTTTATGGTGTGAGAAACAACAAAACCTCAGAGACGGAGGGATCTAAACATGTAGCTGTACAGCCATCACTGAAAAGGTTCAATTCCTCAGACACTAGCAGATAAAAAGGAAAAAAAAAACAGGCCTAATGGATTTCTGGGTGCACAGCCAGAACCACATGACTCCTGAGGCAAATAGGGGTCGAGCATCCACCTGGCTGTCTGGCTGCAGAATAAGGTAATTGCTTCGTATAGCAGTGCATTGAGGATGGGTCAATGCACTGTCTGCTCACAAGGACTGAACATCCTGGGGCACTAGGAGTTGACTTTTCACACAGGAAGTCATGTTCAAACTTTTCATCATTTCACAGCAACTTCAACAAATGTCAAAAACCTTCTTCTTCTTTTTTTCGCCCGCCCCAAACAGGAAGACAGACAGTAGAGCTCTGACAGAGATAACGGTAAACATGGAGAATTGTGTTGTTCCCCTACAAATACTGCTCCTCGCCTTCCAAATTTGTGCC